>PKMM01000785.1:861014-882210 GCA_002933915.1 Eutrema heterophyllum
AGCTATTTTTTATTTTCTTAAACCATGTTCAATGCAGGTTCTTAGGTAGGGTTCTTAGTTAATTTTAGGCTTAAAATAAATAAAAATAATTAGATTAGGTAAGAACCGTTTCTTAAATTGGACCCCTAAGAATCGGTTCTTAAGGGCCACATGTCTTCATGTGAGTGGACAAAAATTTTGAGGATAATTTTTTTTTCTTTCTTTCTTCTTTCTTTCTTCCCCGATCAAAAGCTAATCGACGAGACTCTTCTCCGTCGTTACACAGCATGTCTAGCCTCTCCTCTCCGTCACGTTCACTCGCAAGGATTCGTTCACTACGACGTCAAGGCGAGGAACGTCCTCGTTAGCGGGAGCTCCGTGATTAAGCTAGCGGATTTTGGATCGGCGATCAGATTCGGAAAACCGATGGCGACGGCTGAGATCACGCCACGTGGAAGTCCTCTTTGGATGGCTCCGGAGGTGATCAGACGGGAGTACCAAGGGCCGGAGAGCGATGTCTGGTCTCTTAAGAAATTTTTATTTTTTTTAAGAACCCATTACCATTGGAGCATACAAAATCCAAGTTTCTTAAGAAATGTTCTTAAGTTAAAATTTATAATTAAATATTAATTAAGAACCCCATTAGGGGTTCTACCATTGAACATGCTCTTAAAACAATAGCTAACTTGCACTGAAATTTAAAAAGATATTATAGACTTACTCAAAACTAACTTGCAATGAATGGAAAATCTCATATCATTTAAATACTAATTATAGAATATCGTAACAAATTTGAGCAATTTTAAGTTATTATACTTGTATGTACCTACAACAAACCAATTTCCGTAGATTTGTCTAGGAAAGGTGGTATCAAGGTCGCTTGGAACACCGTCTGTTTACCAAAAGAGGAAGGGGGCCTTGGACTTCGTAACTTTGCTGTGTGGAACAAAACTATGAATCTAAAATTGATTTGGCTTTTATTCTCTAAATCAGATTCACTTTGGGTGGCCTGGGTGAAGGAACATTCCCTTAAGAATGAATGCTTCTGGAATGCCTCATCTAACGCAAACTCCTCATGGATCTGGAAGTCACTCCTTAACATGAGGACTCTTGCTAAAAGATTTTTGCGTTGTTCTGTTGTCAATGGTCTTACGGCAAGTTACTGGTTTGACTATTGGCTAGAATCCGGCCCTTTGATTGATCTGATAGGCACTCATGGCCCGAGGCTCACTGGTATTCCAATCTCTAGCTCTGTTGCAGATGCTTATTCGACATCGGGATGGAGACTACCTTCGGTAAGAACACGTAACCCGAGCCTTGTTACACTAAGAAGGCTGCTGCTTCATACGATACCACCTATCCCCTCAGCTTGTGCGGATTCTTACTCTTGGTTCATTGATGGATCCAACAGTAGCATATTCTCCTCTTCACAAACTTGGAATCAACTAAGGCCCAGGGAACAGTTTCTTGCCTGGACAAAAGTGGTATGGTTTAAAGGTTGTATTCCTAAACATGCCTTTACTTTCTGGGTCATGCAACTAGACAGGCTGCCGGTTCGGGATCGCCTTGTCTCTTGGGGATTAGACTGCCCCATTGCTTGTTGCATGTGCATTCTTCATCAAGAAATGCGAGACCATCTACTTCTGCTATGTGATTTCAGTGCTTCAGTGTGGAAAGAGATTCTTCGACGCCTCGGTCATCCAACGATTTTGTTTGTGAATTGGACGTCTCTTATTGATTGGTTATCGTTATCATCCAGGAAGCCAGAAGCTATTCTAAAAATGATCTCTGTCCAAGCGACGGCTTTTCACATCTGGAAGGAAAGGAACTCCCGTCTTCACAGTGGTACACCTCTTTCTCATCAGGTGGTCTTCAAGCAAATTGACAGATGCATCAATGATACAATCCTTGCCCGACTTCAGCGAAAACATTTCACAAATCTCCTATCCCTATGGTACACTTTTGAGTAATTGTGTCTTGGTTTGCTTAGCTAAAATCTTGATTTCATTAGACTTTTTTATTATTTTTTTGGTCTTTTGAAAATCATAGCTTTTCCGAGCTTCTGTAATCAAAACAGTTCCATTTGATATTTATATTAACATATTATCAAAAAAAAAAAAAAATTTCGTAGATTTGCAAACTATGAAGAAACAAATTCAGAGTAATTCTCAAAAATATTATTTTTATATTTTGTTCTAATGAATTCCAATACTATTATATATCAATATATATATATATATATAATAATAATAATAATAATAATTTAACGAAAGGTTGTGAAAAGTTTGGAATCATACAAGTTTTTGGATCTAAGAACTAAGAAGCTTAAGAACTCGTTTAAAAAATTTAGGTTGTTTTAAAAGCTCGTATTTTTAGATAGAGCCTTTTAATATTTTTAGATAAAATATAACTAAACATATAACAAATCTAATTGTTTCGTAGCATTTACCTCAATCGAAAGAGTGTCTCTTCAAATATATGATAAATAACAATATATAAAATGTCTAAATATAATATAATGGAACATTTAAAGCAAAAAAACTTCAATATAAATTAAATGTCCATGAAAGCTCTCTCTACCTCCACAACATCACCACCACCACCCACTAACATCAAACACATGAAACTTTAAAACATGCACAATCACATAAAGCTGAACTCCAAATCTAAAGACTCAACCAAACTCCTCCCTGTCTCCATTTTAACTAATTAAGCAAAAAGGAACATTTGAATTAAAGCTTTTATTACTTCAACTTCAATAATCATATTTACAAAAAAAAAAACCAGCAGAACATACATAAAACTAAATAAATATATACAGAGGTGGACCATGATCTAATATTTCCTTCCTAAAAATCCAAAAATCTTTGACCTAACATTGATCTAACCCTGCTTTCTAACTCTCATATGTCACAATTAAAGAGTTAGGAACCTTACATAAATGCACTACTACTACCTCTCCTCCTTTTTGAAAAAACCCAATTCCAAACTTCGCCAAAAAAATCAAACCCGAATCTCGGGTTAACAATGTTGAGGACGAGCAAATGGTAATTTTTTTTGTTGAACCGCAATATCCTCAGCAATTTTGTTGGCATCAACGGCTGCGCCGAGCAATCCGAGCTTTGTGAAACCGACCGCATACAATCCGGTATCGCCTTTCCATCCATTAGGAAATGGATTCCGCGGAAATCCATCTTTCTCGGAAAACATGTTCATCCCCTACAAAGAGAACAAATCAAAGTCAAACAAAGGTAATTCAACTAGTAAAACGTCAAATGGGTTGCGATGTGTCAACATCAAGGAATTAAGAATAATGAAGATGTAGACGCATCATCCCTCATGGTACACACCTTTAGCCACTTGGGTACGTTGCTTTTGTAACCCGTAGCGAGTATAATGGCGTCGAAGTTATCCACTCTCCCATCAACAAACTCTGCCGAATGTTGCATTACCCGTTTCAACTCCGGATACACCTAAAAATAAAAATACATATATATATATAAGAAAAAAAATTCAGTACCATAACCACAAGTTTTGTGTGTTATCGATATGGTTTAGAACAAGACTTAATTAATGTACCTTGATGTGTCCACTTCGGATTTTGGCGAGAGTGCCAACGTCCAAAACAGGAGTCTTTCCACACTTGATCTTGCGTTCAAGAGGTCCAAGTTTTGGTCGCACAAGCCCTAACCGATCCGTGTCGCCAAGAACCAATCGAGACATGCGTAACAAGAACCGGTCCACCACTTGCACTGGAAACCACTTTAGCAGGCTCGTGGATATCCCGAAAGTCGATATACCTAGCATTTCTTGAGGTAATACGTGCACCTGCAGCATTAGTCAACAATTCGATTAGCTTAAATACAAGATATTATTAATACATGATAACATACAATTACAAGACCTTTACAAAGAGTACACATATGCTTACCTGATCACAAAGAGACTATTAAATACTATAGTTTAAACCCTAAAGAGTAACTAATAATGTACAGAAAGAAAATGCAATATACTATTCTAAACATCTTTATTGTTCTAAAATGTATATCTTTTGAGATATCAAACATTTATGACATATAAAACAGAAAAGTTTTTCCTTTTTCTTATTTTTTTTTGTTTCTTACCGAGTCGCGAACCACAAGAGAAGGATGAGAATTGAAGTTGCAAAGATCTAAACAAACTTCCATCCCAGAGTTTCCACATCCTACGACCAAAACCTTCTTCTCTCTAAACATTTCGCCGCTCTTATAGGAGCTTGTGTGGAGGATTGGGCCACCAAAATCCGCCATACCATCAATCTCCGGCATCACCTCCTCCGCATTCTCCCCCGTCGCCACAATAAGCCACCGGGAAACATACTCCGTTGTCTCCCCCTTCTTTCCTCCGGCAGTCCTCACCCTCCATAACCCGCACCGCCTGTCGAACTTCGCATCCTCGACGGTCTGGTTAAAAACGGGCTTTAGGCCAAAATGTTCAGCGTAGTACTGAAGGTATTCGACGAACTGTTGCTTTGTAGGGTAAGTAGGGTAGCCTGAAGGGAAAGGCATCAAAGGAAGCTCACAGAAATGTTTAGGGAGATGAAGTCGGAGACGATCATATGTTTTGAGCTGCCATAGTGATGCTACGCAATTAGAACGTTCTAGAATCAAACTAGAGATGTCTCTCGACTTCAAACACGCCGCCGTGGCCAGTCCCGACGGTCCAGAACCGACAATGATTGGTCCGGGGATCATTATGCACCTTGATTCCTCCATAAACGGATCATGGACTCTCTTGCCTAACGTTTCTGTTATATACTCCATAAGAGAGAGAGAAGAGAGAGGGAGAGAGAGAAGAGAGAGGGAGAGAGAGAGAGAGATCAAAGAAAAGCGAGAGAAAGAGATCTGAAGATATGCAAGAAGTGAAGTAGGAGACTGATTTTGGATTAGGTTTATAAACAAAGATCATACTCTCTTTTGTGACCCGTGGATAATTATGTCCCGAGAACCAGGGTGAAAAGAGAGAATGAGTTTCATTGATCTTATCTACAAAACAATTAACAAGGAGATTTAAACCAAATAGATAAGGAGAAGATCGGATATTCCCTAGAGATCAGGGGAAATCTACGGACGAAGATTTTGTAATATTTGTTATATATAAAAAAAATCTCTCAAGATTTGAGATTTCAAACAGAGATTTCGGAGTTTGGATGTTTGAGAGAAGAAGAGGTTTCTGGTTCTGAAACAGACACTTGGGGAAGAACCAACTCTATATATGAGTTGCAAAGAGAGATGAGATAGTGATGGACACATGACATAATTAAGGAGATGTATACATATGTCTATTTGTAATATATATATATAGGTGGATAGTGGCATATGGGCATGATATGTTTAATTTGATTTAACTATTACTTGACGACATTTAACTATTACTTTATTTGGATTATTTATGGGTATTGCAATTTAATAACGAGCCATTAACTAACGATTAACATTTCTTTCCTTTTTAGTTTTTAGGTATCTCACTTTTGATAAAGGGAAGATTGCAAAACGCCAATACCTAAAAGAAAGATAGAAGCAAGTTAGATCATTATTAGCAGAATAGTCGGTATAGATTTTGCGTCTTACAAAGTCAAACCAAACTAAAAGATAAAGTAATACAAATGGCTAACAAATATTACTTAATTAACTAATAACTGTTGTTGTTATTATTATTATTATTATTTGTTTTTTATGTTAAATTTATTCAATCAAAAAGTAACCAAGTTTACAACAAAGTGTGAACGCTTAAGAAAAGTTGCAGCTGAAATAAACGCAGAAAGAAAAGAAACTTATAAAAATTTAGACATGTCTAGTTAAAAACCAAAAGATAACTCTGTCTTCCTATTGTTGCACTCTTTAAGGCGCGAATCGAATTGAGTCTATTCCTCATTTGTTTATCGATGAGTTTGATGAGTCGTTGAGGTGTTGAAGGTGCTTCTCCGTGTTGTCTTCCATTTCTTTTCCACCAAACCCCATAAACCACGGCCTGAAAGACATACCTCAATATGATATATAAAGGGATGTTTCCTTGCGTTGAGTCGGAGAGGAAACCAACTAGCGTATTCCAACTAGTATTACGTTAAGTAATCCTAACTGTTGTTAGTATTACTTAGTTAATAAACAAGAAAACCTTTAACCTAGTACGGCCTTTTCTCTTTGACTCAAGTCTCACCCAGTGACAGTCGTCAGGATCTTGCTTGTCAACCCATGCCGATGTCTGGTCTCACGCCGATCACTAGAAACAACAGAGGTTTGTGAAACACCCCGACCTGGAAACAAAATCACAGATATTAACATAGAAATCATCGAACTAAAGCACATTAGTAAAGAGTAAGCTCAATAGAAATATGAGATATGAAACCGAGGAATAGTATTTAATACCCAAAAACTACAACACCGTCGTATTAAGAACCCAAGAATCCCTCATATCTGAAATAAATGTTTCAGTAGTGGATTTTATAGTCTCGGCGCTCACTACAAAATAACTACACTTCACCTATATCACAAATGAGATGTGAATATAGAATTACCTAATGAAAAAGATCATTTCAGCCCACAAGCTCACACATATCTACGAACAATCTATCATCCAATATTAGCAATCTTTTAATTAATTTCATACAACCAATTTCTATTTTTCGATTAGCTTTATCATTTCACTAATATTGTAATCGGATGCCATCTAACAGGAAAAACGTAGGGTGATCGTTGTTCACGTGAAACCTCATGTTCACGTAACTAGATAAACGTACGATCCCAACTAGATAATTCGTGTGACGAATTTGAGAGAAGTCTCAACAGTACTAGCATATTGTGTCTGATCTAATTTGGGTGCGTATGGATATAAGAGGCACGACACTTAAGGTGCTTAAACAACCTCGAATCGTTTCGGTTTGATCGTTTAGTTGCAGAATATCCAGGTATATTCAAACTCTATGATCTAGTGGTGCCACGATAAGAATTCTCGACATCTTCTGATTCTCCATTTTATATTGCAAACATATATGTTCTTGGTAGATGATTAAAAAAATTAAATCCCAGAAATTCCAGTTCAAATAACGAAAACGTATGGAATATCCTCACCATCTCCACAGTCAAGAAACAGCCATCACCATATATATATGGTGAAACAATGATGGAAACATGAAAGTATCTTCGTGTGCCTGCCCCCACAAAGTTTGGAGAATCTTTTGTCATCAATGTATTTTACATTTCCATAGTGTTGTATATAAAATCAAAGCTGCAATTGAGATGTTCTACAGCTCCTTCAAAGATACATTCTCTCTAGTGCGCAATACTTTATAAACATCCAATTTTAACTCCAATTTCCTCAAGTTGTTTATCTTTTGACTTCTCCTTTTACTTAATGTCTCTCAACTTTTTAGTATCTATAAAAGGTTATCTTAATGCTTTAGTTGTTCGCCGACAGAGATTATAGAGAAAAAATATGTATATTAATTTTGGTTCGTAATCTTATTATCAAATATTTTGGCCAATACAGGCAAACTCGTAACATATAACTAATGTACCAAACGTCGTCCACTAAACCGTTTAAAGAAAAGTTTTTTTTTTCTTTTGTCAAATCCGAGATCCAGTTTTGAAACTACATATTTGGAAAGTTAACTTCTTCCGATCAAATATCCACTTTATTCCGAGACCGAATAAATATTTAAATTTCGCATACTTGAAGGTTTTTGTGGCCATTTCCCTATTTAAAAAGACCAATGATTTGGAATAATATCATATATATTATTAGATATGCATATATTCATCTTTACATTATGATTGCCTTTTAAGATAAACCCTTGTAAATATATAGGGTAAGGTTAGAGATGTCAGACGGGTCAGTCCGCGTCCAAATAGCCCGGCATCGCGGGCTGGCTTGTCGCGGGCCGCGGTTCCAAAATAATGTGTCCAAGCCCGACCGCCTATATTCTACAGGTTTGCGGGCTGATCCATGAGTTCCTTGTCTGTTTTTTTTTCTTTTCACCTCAGGTTCTTTGTCTTTATGGGTACAATTTTCGTTCCGTTTGAGTTTTAATAAGAATAAACAATAAGTAGAACATATTTGTTTAAAAAAAAAAAAGGAAATATGAAACTAAAGAATGTAATTCTATCATCCGAACAATCGCTTGGTGAAATTTAAACAAATTCAAACTGAAACACTAACAATCCAAGAAGCAACATTCCAACAATCCAACAATCCGAGAAGCAAGAGAATAAAAAATCCGAGAAAGAAACATAGTTCTTCAACTTTCATCTTCATCCTCATCTTCATCTTCGACAATGGATTTGAAAGATGGTAGTGTGTCTCATCTTCTTCATCAGATTTTTCTTCGTCCTCTACATATGTGATTAAATGAAGTTAGTGAACTTAATAAGTTATGATCAAATAAGTGTAAAAGTTATTAAAAGGATTTGTTTACCCTTTTCATATGCTTCAAATTCCCATAGCCAATTGCGACTGCATATCAAAGCTTGCACGTTTTTGGGAAGAAGCCGACTTCTGTACTTGTTCAAAACGTGAGCTCCAATGCTAAAAGAGGATTCCGAAGCTACTGTCGTGATAGGTATACTAAGCAGATCGCAAGCCATTGAAGATAGCTCACCATATATTTTTCCGTTATCTCTCCAATTAATACGAACTCCCTTGAATCACACTCTAAAGGCTGGGTAACGAACTGGATAAGCCTTTGCAAACAATCAGATTGTTTCAAAGGGGTGTGAATCGATTGGTCTCACAAAGGATGCAGAAGGCCTTTGATATTCCTCTTTGATTCTTAAGGATAGTACACACCATAAGCATCAAAGGATTTTGCTGGATATGACTCACCAACAAGATGATCTAGAAATTCAGAAAATGTTTGATTAAAAGACTAGATGATTTGCGACAAAGGGAATACAAGAGTTTAAAAAGAAAACACAAGCACTTGCATGAAGGAGAGAGAAGACAATAACTCTCCCTTGAAAATCAACAAAGAAATTAAACTAAAGTTTGAATTTGAAATCGCATGCCCCTTGAGATTCTTCGTCGAGATTTAGCTTGATGAGCTTTGGGTCTTAGATCAACAAATGGGTTTTATTGGAAGTGATCTACTTGCCTCATTAAAAACCTCTCTTTGGAAAATCCTATCTTCGAATCAGCTTGTTCACGTGATTTCCTTAGCTTTCCAACAAGTTCATGCCTTGCTCCAAGCTCTGCTTCAAGCATTAATAAGTTATGATCAAATAAGTGTAAAAGTTATTAAAAGGATTTGTTTACCCTTTTCATATGCTTCAAATTCCCGTAGCCAATTGCGACTGCATATCAAAGCTTGCACGTTTTTGGGAAGAAGCCGACTTCTGTACTTGTTCAAAACGTGAGCTCCAATGCTAAAAGAGGATTCCGAAGCTAATGTCGTGATAGGTATACTTAAGCAGATCGCAAGCCATTGAAGATAGCTCACCATATATTTTTCCGTTATCTCTCCAATTAATACGAACTCCCTTGAATCGCACTCTAAAGGCTGGGTAACGAACTGGATAAGCCTTTGCAAACAATCAAATTGTTTCAAAGGGGTGTGAAAATGTTTGATTAAAAGACTAGATGATTTGCGACAAAGGGAATACAAGAGTTTAAAAAGAAAACACAAGCAATTGCATGAAGGAGAGAGAAGACAATAACTCTCCCTCGAAAATCAACAAAGAAATTAAACTAAAGTTTGAATTTGAAATCGCATGCCCCTTGAGATTCTTGGTCGAGATTTAGCTTGATGAGCTTTGGGTCTTAGATCAACAAATGGGTTTTATTGGAAGTGATCTACTTGCCTCATTAAAAACCTCTCTTTGGAAAATCCTATCTTCGAATCAGCTTGTTCACGTGATTTCCTTAGCTTTCCAACAAGTTCATGCCTTGCTCCAAGCTCTGCTTCAAGCCTTAATAAGTTATGATCAAATAAGTGTAAAAGTTATTAAAAGGATTTGTTTACCCTTTTCATATGCTTCAAATTCCCGTAGCCAATTGCGACTGCATATCAAAGCTTGCACGTTTTTGGGAAGGAGCCGACTTCTGTACTTGTTCAAAACGTGAGCTCCAATGCTAAAAGAGGATTCTGAAGCTACTGTCGTGATAGGTATACTAAGCATATCGCAAGCCATTGAAGATAGCTCACCATATATTTTTCCGTTATCTCTCCAATTAATACGAACTCTCTTGAATCGCACTCTAAAGGCTGGGTAACGAACTGGATAAGCCTTTGCAAACAATCAGATTGTTTCAAAGGGGCGTGAATCGATTGGTCTCACAAAGGATGCGGAAGGCCTTTGATATTCCTCTTTGATTCTTAAGGATAGTACACACCATAAGCATCAAAGGATTTTGCTGGATATGACTCACCAACAAGATGATCTAGAAATTCAGAAAATGTTTGATTTAAAGACTAGATGATTTGCGACAAAGAGAATACAAGAGTTTAAAAAGAAAACAAAAGCACTTGCATGAAGGAGAGAGAAGACAATAACTCTCCCTCGAAAATCAACAAAGAAATTAAACTAAAGTTTGAATTTGAAATCGCATGCCCCTTGAGATTGTTGGTCGAGATTTAGCTTGATGGGCTTTGGGTCTTAGATCAACAAATGGGTTTTATTGGAAGTGATCTACTTGCCTCATTAAAAACCTCTCTTTGGAAAATCCTATCTTCGAATCAGCTTGTTCACGTGATTTCCTTAGCTTTCCAACAGGTTCATGCCTTGCTCCAAGCTCTTCTTCAAGCAGCTCATCCTTGATCACATCACCAATAGTGCAAGATGTCCAAATTGATAATGTCTAAGGGCGGTTCTTCAGGATACGTTTCCAGAGAAGACTTCCCACTAAAAACAACACTTGACTTACGAAAAGGCAAAGAAATCCTGAAAGCAAAAAAAAAGGAAAAACCACCGGAACGTGTTCATGAAACCATCAAGAAGACAAAAACATCAAGACCAATCAACTTCACATAACTGATAAACTAAACCACAAGACAAAAAGACAAAAAAGTGATTCACGTCGATAACATGATTCTACTTCAAAAGAGGATCACGCTAAACATGTTTACATGATTTCAGATTTTAATATATTTTTATTTTATATGTAAAACAAGTTTCTGTACCAAATTCTTAGTATGGTTCTTGGTGTTGGAATGAAGATATTGAAGGAATATAGCCGTTGGTGTTCTAGAAGGCTCTTCCGCGCATCATTTATTATGCCGCCCAATTCTTGTTCCAACACTATTGTCTCTCTCCTCTCCAAAAGCTAGTTTATTCTTTCATCTTTTATAAATATGTATCTTTGTACAAACTCGATTCTAATCTAATACAACAGATTCTTTCTGTTCTCTAAGTGTTCTTATTCTTTATTATTCTCTCTTTGTTACTTCCGCATATATATCTATATTTCTACATGGTATCAGAGATATAGGTTCTTATTTTCGTGTGTCTCTTTATATTCTATGTTATTTCTTTCAATCTGAATATGGGGAACTTGAAACAGATCACTCTTCCAGTTATTCTCAAAGGAGAAAACTATTTGCTTTGGTCCAGAACCACCAGAACTGCTCTTTGTAGTCATGGTCTATGGAATCACATCACTAGCACCCAAACCGAGTCTCCTAAGAACCAAGACAAAGGCAAAAACGTGGTGGAAGATGAAGAGTCAGATTCAAGCATCTCCAAAACCACAAACCTAGAAGATTCGACATGGTTTCAGGAAGATCATATGGTGCTTTCTATCCTCCAAAGCTCTCTTGAGCCCTCTATCCTTGCTGCTTACTCATATTCTGAAATGGCAAAGGATCTATGGGATACCCTTAAAGGGGTTTATGGAAATGTGTCGAATCTCCGTCGCATTTTTGAAGTAAAAAGGTCGCTGAATGCTCTTTAACAAGATGAGAAATCTTTCAAGCAACACTTTGGTGAGTTTAGAGCTCTCTGGGCAGAATTGGAGACTCTTTGCCCTCCAGCAACAGACCCAACAACTCTCAATGAAAGGCGTGAACAAGATCAAGTTTTTGGGCTTCTGTTCACTCTCAACAGCTCATTCAATGGCCTCATTCGTCATATCCTCAAATCAGATAAGCTCCCAAGCCTGAATGATGTATGTATGCATATTCATAAGGAAGAAGGGTCTGTGGGTCTGTTTGGCCAGAAAAGTGAACTTGCTGTTACAAACCAAGGAGCTTACCAAAGGAATGATCGTCGCAAGTTTGTGTGTGATCACTGCAAAAAGAAGGGTCATACAAAGGACAAATGCTGGGTTCTTCATCCACATCTGAAACCCTCAAAGGTGAGAGATGCTGGTAGGGCGATGTCTGTTTATGCTGCTGAGGATAATCTGGTCTGGAAGTCTGATATAGAATCTCTCATCAAGAGCATCGCTTCATTGAAGGAATCTGGTAATGCTTTACTAACTCTTAAACATCACAAACCTCTCATTGTTGATTCTGGTGCATCTCATCATATGATTAGTGATGCGAATCTCATTAATGATGTTAAACCTGCAAATGGAGATGTGATTATTGCTAATGGTCACAAAGTGCATGTTAAAGGAATATGAAATATGAAATTATTCAACAAAGATTCTGAGGCTTTCTATATGCCTGAATTTATTTCGAATTTGTTATCTGTTCAAAAGGCAACAAAAGACCTTGATTGTCTGGCTATTTTCAGTCCTAATGATCTTTGGTTTCAGGATATTAAGTCGGGAAAGACAATTGGTGAAGGTTCTACAAAGAATGGACTCTACGTTCGGGAAGATCTCAATTCTGTTTCTGCTTTGGCTAATAATTCTGTTTCGGTTTTAGCTAATAATTCGTTGTGGCATGCTAGACTTGGACATCCTCATACAAAAGCTCTTAAGATTTTACTCCCTAATATGTCTTTTGAGAATGATAAGTGTGAGGCTTGTATCCTAGGAAAGCATTGTAAAACTGTTTTTCCGAACTCTTCTACTAGTTATGAGAATTGCTTTGATCTCATTCATTCTGATGTTTGGACTGCTCCTTGTGCTACAAGGGACCAATACAAGTATTTTGTTACTTTTATTGATGAAAAATCAAAATACACTTGGCTAACTCTCTTACCTTCCAAAGGCTGTGTTTTTGAAGCTTTTTCAAACTTTCATAGCTATGTCTCAACTCAGTATAATGCTAAGATCAAGACCTTGCGAACTGACAATGGAGGCGAATACATCAACAATGTGTTCAAGGCGTTCACATCTAAACATGGGATTGTGCATCAAACATCATGTCCTTATACTCCTCAATAGAATGGTGTTGCTGAACGCAATAACCGTCACTTTATGGAGGTTGCAAGAACTATGATGTTCGACAAAAATATTCCAAAACATTACTGGGGTGACGCTGTCATGACTACCTGCTATCTCATCAATCGTCTTCCAACTAAATGTCTCAAAGACATCTTTTCTTATGAGGTATTGAACAAAATAAAACCTCCTATTGATTTTCTATAAGTGTTTGGTTGTGTTTGCTATGTTCATGTTCCAGATGACCAGAGGAATGATATTCTCATATTTTACCTCTCTTAAGCATTTATTTAGCTTAGGTTTTGTCTCTTTTGCATGTGTCTCATAGCATTTCTTTAGTATTTTGTTCTCATTTAGAGTTTAGAGAGTTCATAATAGGTCCTAGAGAGTCTTGCATGTTTTGGAGTGTGTTTAGGTGCTTTGGAGACATTTGGAGACATTACTGGGGTGACGCTGTCATGACTGCCTGCTATCTCATCAATCGTCTCCCAACTAAATGTCTCAAAGACATCTTTCCCTATGAGGTATTGAACAAAATAAAACCTCCTATTGATTTTCTATAAGTGTTTGGTTGTGTTTGCTATGTTCATGTTCCATATGACCAGAGGAATGATATTCTCATATTTTACCTCTTTTAAGCATTTATTTAGCTTAGGTTTTGTCTCTTTTGCATGTGTCTCATAGCATTTCCTTAGTATTTTGTTCTCATTTAGAGTTTAGAGAGTTCATAATAGGTCCTAGAGAGTCTTGCATGTTTTGGAGTGTGTTTAGGTGCTTTGGAGACATTTGGAGACTTTGGAAGAGCTTGCACTTGGACTTGGATCATGAGAGGATGGCTAGAAGCAATGGTGAACTCGGACTGACCACACCGGCCCACAGCACCGGCCTGTCACCGACTGGTATCGTAGCCTCAACCAAAACATGAAGAACACCGGCCCATCACACTGGATGAAGGCTGGCCGGTGTCGAGGAGCGTCTACTTCCCCTTCCTTACCACACCGTCCCGAACTCGGCCGGTGCAGCTTGCCCGATACTAAGCCGTGCTCAAGACATGAGGAATACCGACCCACCACACCGGACCACCACTGCTCGGTGCCAAGGAGCGTCCACTTCGTCGGACTTCTCACACCGGCCCGATCTCATCCGATGCATACCGTCCGATATTTTGCTGACAACGTGTTTGTTCCGGGTTGACCCGGTCGCCCACTTTGCTTAAAATTTTTTCTAGACCTAATTTGGTTCTCATCTCTTCTCTTTTGCGAAAACACCACCCTTTTTAGGGTTTATAAGTGATTGTAAGAGAGATCTTCTTGAGTTTATGCAATTTAATCTTTGTTTCCTTAATCCCTATCATTTAACTCTTTTTTTTTAATCATTTTATTCATCTAATCATGGGATTTAACATCTTCTTCGTAGAACTTGTTGGGTTCCTTATGGTTTGTGAGTAGTCTTCTAGGATCTAAGAATGAAGTTGATTTAGGGTGATCTAATAGATAGTTTATGATGTTAGGGCTTAGATTTATTGATTTCACTTCCCTCTAAGTGATCCTAATGCTAGATTGAGCTTGAGAAAGTCAATCTTGATCTTTGGGAATTTTACACCCACAAAGTGTTTGATGAAATTCCCCAAAAAGCTTAGTGAGAGATAAACATGCTTAGCCTATGAGAGTAGTTGTTTAAGGTGTTTATTGGTTGATTTGAATATTGATTTTGATGCTTGCTAATCATTTTATCACAAATGAGAGTTTGATCTTGATTTAGTGATTAGCAAAGTGATTAGTGCCTTGAGAGAGAATTAGTCATAATTAGTGATCATAACCTAGGGATTAACATTGTGTGTGTATTTGGCATCATAAATTAGCTATAAGGTCACTCTAATTCCATAACCTCATCCTTGGATTCTCCTTTTTATTGTGTTTAACCTCGTTTAGTATTGCTAGTTCTTGTTTATTGCTCTTAATTTGGATTAGCTTGTTAGATTAAACATAAAAACCACTTTGTCTAGCTTGAATTAAGTAGTTATATGCATTCTTAGTGCTTGTAACATCAAACCCATTTGGATTGATCCTTAAGTTCTACAATGATTTGAGTAGGCTTGAGTAATTGATACAAAAATATCTACTATCAATTTGGCGCCGTTGCCAATTGGGTTTAGCTTTCAACATTAGGTTTTTAGATCTTCTTGAGATTAAGCTTTCTTTTTATTTCGGTTACTAATCTCTTTCACTTCTTGTTGCTCTCTCTCTCTTATAGGTGCATGCATACACGATCTAGAGGCCACGACAACCTTGTTGAGCCAATAGACGACATCCACCTCTTGGAACGGGAAGTAGAGCAAGGAGAGTAAGGGAACGACAACAACACATTGTGCGTTTGGGAATGGAGAACGTTGAAGGAATTCCAGTTGGTAACAACAACGGGCACTTTGCTAACGTGCAAGGACAAAAGGATGGTGGCAATGGAAACCACCAAGCTCAAGGTGGCAACGTGCAACACCACCCACCCACCCGACATGTTAGAGCACCAAACCATCCTCCACGGGCTCAAAACATTGTTGGTGCGGGTGATGCCGCCAATGCTCACCAAAATCGCCAAGGCATTCAAGCTCCGCCGTTTGAGATCAACAACTTTGAGGTGAAGGCCGCTTTGCTCAACATGGTTTAAAACAAAAAGTTCCACGGCCTTTCTATGGAAGATCCTTTGGACCACATTGACCAATTTGATCGGATTTGCGGTCTAACCAAGATGAATGGAGTATCCGAGGATAGCTTCAAGCTAAGACTTTTCCCATTCTCAATTGGAGATAAAGCTCACCAATGGGAAAACAGTATTCCCCAAGGGTTCATCACATGATGGGACAAGTGCAAGAGAGCCTTCCTTGCTACGTTCTTCTCACCCTCTAGAACCGCAAAGTTGAGGAACGAGATCTCGAGCTTCACACAACGCGGAAATGAGTCTTTCAACGAGGCATGGGAAAGGTTTAGAAGCTACATACACTACTCAATGCCCGCATCATGGCTTTTCAAACGCCTCTCTCTTGAGTACCTTATACCGTGGAGCATTGCCCAAGATTAAGATGCTTCTAGACACGGCCAAGGATGTGGATGAAGCCATGGAGCTCGTGGAGAATCTTGCTCAAAGTGATGGGACTTATGGGGATGATTATGACCGAGCTACAAGGACCACTAGCGATTTTGATGAGCAAAAACGAGTTAAGGAGATGAAGGTTCTACGTGACAAGATGGACAAGCAAGCTACTATGATTGACAAACTTCTTAACGCTTCCCAAAAGACGGTTCATTTTGTTGGGGACTTCGAGGACCACCAAGGGTACCAAGATGAAGACATTGACTTGAGCACACAAGAGGAAATCAACTATGTGGGTAACCAAGGTGGCTTCCAAAGGGGTGGATTCAACAACAACTACCGAAACCACCCAAACTTCTCTTACCGGAACCCGAATGTGGAGAACCCACAAGACCAAGTCTACCCTCAACAACATCAAGGCAACCAAGGCGGTCAACAAAAGAACTTCACATCTCAACAACAAGGCCAAGCCTCCAACAACCAACAACAAGGCTTTGTCCCCAAAGGTCAATTCTAAGGGAACCAAGGAGGTTTCCAAAACAAATCCCCTTTCATGCCTCCACCCGGTTTCCAACAACAAGGCTTTGTCCCTGATATGCTCAAATATAATACCCTAAAGTACTAAAGCAGTAGTTGCAGTAAGTTAGGGGTCGAACCACAAAGACTCAAGATATCACTCAATAGATTGCAAGAATTAAATTAAGCTAAGTCAATAGATTAAACAGAAAACAGCTAAGATTATCAAGTGGTTGTAAATTCAATGGGAAAAACTAGGCTCAGGGTATCTCTCAGGAAATTAGAGAAAGCAGACAAATCAATCTATCAGGATTCAGATTTAGCACGGTTCTTGAACTCAAAACACTAAATTATAATTAACCAACTTTCGTTGCGATAATTATCTAAGTTTAAGTCCTAGAATTCCAAATTTCTTTGCTAATCCTAAGGATCTAAACCAGCTTTAGAGTTCAGGTTTGATATGTTCACAAAGCAACTAAACCAAATTTCTTTGCAGATAGTTATTTTGCTCACCCTAGGTTCTGTCAGGTTATTCAATTGCACTTTCGTGCCTAATCAATTAACCTAAGATCTAAGTTCTAGGTGATCATGCTAGAATTAGCGCTAGGAGCAACCTATGGTGAAGAACTTAATTGATTATGAACCCTAATAAATCGATCTATCTAACATTCAGAGAAATCCTCTTATGAGAACCCTAAACCTAAAAGAGAACTACTCAGACATGGTAATTGAAACAATAAACATGACTGAAATAATACTCAGATAAATTTAAAAAGTAGAGTAACAAGAGGGTTCGAAATCTTCTCTCGGACGAACAGAGTCTCAGACTTGTCTCCCTCAGAAAGCTCTCTCACAAAACTCAGAATAGAATAAAGCGTAATCAAGTCTCATTAGCCAAAGTGGCTTAAAAACCTAACTTAAACTCCTAAAACACGTTCGGGGCTTAATTGTAAATAATAAAGTCTTCTAGGCAATTTTGCAATTCTTCAACTCTTCATAAAAGTCGCGACTTGTGTCTTGCTGTAGTGAGTATCGATCGATACTAAGGCTTCAAATCGGGTACTCAGCTACACGAACTTCTGCTTTGCTCCAAAATGTTCCAAAAAGCTCCAATATCTCCAATGCTCCAAACGTGCTAAAACCTGTAAAAGACTCCAAAATAGTAGAAAGACTCTATAAAACGGACTTATATCATGGCCTAAAAGGGGCAAAAATCATGATATATCAACTCTCCCAGACTTAGTATTTGCTTGCCCTCAAGCAAACAGAAAACCAAACCGGAGAAAGAAGTTTTAAAACACGGAGACTCACCTGTTCATGAAACATTGCAATGACCCTTTTCCTAAGCACCCAAATGTCACCTAACCAGATCCAAATCTAACCACCATGTACTTCTCCGTAGACATTCGCAGCTTCCCCAGACTACACACATTATTTCGGAGTTTCATTCAATTAAACCCATCATCGCCAGTTTCATCGCTGTGATTAATACCAAGAACCTTCTAGATTCTTTCCCATACAATATCATTACAAGGAACCACCCAATTTCACAATTTTTGTATCACTTTCTCTCCCCCAAACTTATTTCTTATTTTATTCTCTCTCTCTTTTTTTTTTTTTTTTTTTTTTTTTCTTTTCGCATATACACATCAAGGTATGAAACGCGAGTATTGATGGTGTTTGCCACCGAAGAGCGTGAGAGCTTGCCCCGAAACAAGTCCCACCATCAAACATCTCCAGCCTCAGAATTCTGCTCATCATCCCCTTTACATCATCTTTTCCTTTCTCCTTCAGCTCTGAAGTGAGAATTGCTCTAACCTTTGAGAATGGCTTCGATGTTCCCTTGCACTTTACCTTATACTCAATCGAATCTCCATCACACAGGGATCAAAGTTATATAAGCATCCCGTTTGACTTTTTTGCTTTTTACCTTTCCTTGTGCCTTAGTCTTTATGATGTCTCTCTTACTGATGATAGGAGGATCATCTAAGACTACGTTGACTTTGTCCTCTTTATAAGGCTCTTTCCAAGGATCAACCACCAGCGTCTCTCCTGTGACAACATTGATGCAAGATACGTGTTTGGGAGCTCCTATAGTGGGGATGGCTTTGTAGAATACCTTTTTGTCGAGAGTGAGATTCTCTTATTGGGCATGTCTACAACTGTCCCCGCTGTAGCCATAAATGGTCTTCCCAGAATCAAAGGCATATCAGAACCTTCACTCATCTCCACAACCTGGAAATCAGTAGGAACCAGGCAATTTCCTACATTTACAAGCAAATCAGAGATGATACCATATGGGGTTGTGGTATAGGAGTTTGCGAACGCAAGAGTCGTCTGAGGAGGCTTCATATCGGCAATTCCCAACCTCTCTGCAACAGCCTTCGACATCAGATTCACGCTAGACCCAGAATCTACAAGAGATTCTTTAAATTCGACTCCGAAGATAGAACATGGAACAACAAACTTCTCGGGGTCTTCAATCTTAGACAACGGCTGCATTGGTGGTGGTGTGCTCTTTGCCTTGATGAAGAGTGCATTTATCTCTTCTAGAGTCTCTTTGCAATTCTGGAAGAAATCTAACAGAGGTCGGTCTTCCAAGGCTTCTTCAAACGAGATCTCATGGGGAATCTTCCTCACCAACTTATCAAAACCACTCAGCTTCTCTGCACTAATAGGCTTCATAAGGTGTCTGGGTGGCATAGGGTATGGTACCTTAGGAACATATGGTGGTGGGGTATTGGAAGCGTATTTCTTCTCTGCTGCAACAACATGTGCTTCCAACTCATTCTTCAACTCAGGTATATTCTTCATTTCTTCTTGAGCAATGATTGCATTGCAATGCTCTCTGGAATTTGTCTCTACTTTTCCCAGAAGATTTCATGGCTGTCTCTTAATTGCATCAGCAGTCTGTGCTACTTGTGTGTCGAGTTTCTTCACATGTGTAGCAAGAGACTCATATTTGCTATTGATGGCCTCAATTTTGATGTTTAGATCATGATACTTCTCATCCATCTTGACATTGATCTCTTTAGCAGACTGTTGTTGGTTGAGTAGGAGTTGCTGCATAAGTACCTTAAGCTCATCTTGAGAGCCATTCGAAGAGCTCGCATGAACTTGGAATGGGGCTGGTGATGCTGTCTGGAAGGTGTTGAATGGTTGTTTCTGCTGAAACCCACCTTGGAAATTGTTCTGACCTTGAAAGCCCTGAAAAAAACCTGAGACGCCATCGTTTTAAACAAAAGTTTTTCCTTGGGATTGTTGAGCTTGCTGGGGGTAGACTTGATCTTGGGGATTTTTGACATTGGTGCTTCTGTAAGACAGATTTGGATGGTTTCGGTAATTATGGTTGAATCCTCTGTTTTGCACATACCCCTGTCCACTAACGAAGTTCACCTTCTGCAGCTCATCACTCTCATCATTAGCTAATCCCCGACAAAAAACTGCATCTCTTGTCTCCTCGCAAGATTGCACACCTCTCTGATTTCCCTTCAGCAGCAAGTTCACTTTCGCAGTCAGCTCATCAATCCTCTGCGACTCCACACTATTAACACGTTTAGACCTGTCGTGCTCAGGGCACCGATTTCCAGAACTTGCAGCCAAGTTCTCTATCAACTGGTACGCTCCTTCCTTAGTTTTGGTCATGAAGTCTCCATTGCTCGCAGCATTGAGAGCGTGCTTGTAATCCCAGTCAACTCCATCGTAGAAGATGCTAAGAATCTGCTCATTTGAATACGCATGATGAGGGCATTCTCTACGATACTCTTTGAACCTCTCCCAGGCTTTGCCAAAAGACTCTCCTACATGCTGCTGGAAAGTAGTGATTTTATTCCGCAATGAAGCTGTCTTAGATTTGGTATAGAAGTGATCCAAGAAAGTAGCTCTGCATTGGTCCCAAGTAGTCAATGATCCAGAAGGTAGTGACTTGAGCCATCTCAAAGCTTTGTCCGCCAAAGAGAAATGAAATAACTTGCATTTGAGGTAATCAGCAGGTACCCCATTCGACTTGGTAGTGCTGCAGATCTCTTCAAAATTTTCGATATGGTCCATTGGATGCTCTGCAGGCAAACCATGGAACATGTGCTGCTTCACCAATGCGATCATCTGAAGCTTGATTTCATAGTCTTGCCTTGTAATAGCTAGTGGGCGGATGGCAGCTTTGTTCTGATAAAAGGCATGAGGCGTGTCTGAGTCCCCGATGGCAGGTTGTTGTTGTTGCTGCTGCATTTGCGATTGCAGTTGTTGTAACAGCTGCACTTGTCCACTAGTTTGTGGGTGATAAGGCGTGGCCACCTTGTGTTTGACCCCATGCTTC
>PKMM01000907.1:0-55075 GCA_002933915.1 Eutrema heterophyllum
GATCCTATTATTTTGGATCGATCGATCCAGGCTTATGTTGACCGTGTACTGTAGCAAAACGTGCACTGTTCATTCCGCACACCATTTGTAAAGTGTGGTTTTTCTTGTGTTGCAACTTGTGGCTTAATTGCTGGAATGTGTCTTTGACTTAATTGTTGTAACTAGAGTTAGAGATTAACTAGAGTTAGTTGTTGGTTAGTTTATATATGTGATGTAATTGCAAAGAAGAATAATAATAAGAAAAATTCAATATTCTCTCTCTCTCAAATCAATTCTCTCTTGTTCTTCATATTCTCTCTCTTGTTCTTCATAATTAATCTCTAAATTTCTACAATTATGCCTAGGGCTAAGACTTACCATGGGAGAAGAGGAGAAAGGATACGATGATGGGGAGGAGAAGAGGAGGAAGGGTGAGAAGAAGAGGAGACTCACGCTAGGAGGAAGAGAGAGAAAAAAATAGTAGAAGTTTTAGAACCGTTGGATTTAATCTTATCAACGGTAGAGAATAAAATTGAGTGCAATCCTCGTCATTAAAGACTAACCAATGAGAAACTAGTCTTTTTCCAACATTTTGATTAATATTATAACTTTTTTATTTTGCTAATCAATAATATTATAACTTCATAACGTGTTATAAAAAGTAATATTATTAGAAACATAGTTTTATTTTATTTTTTTAGAAACCATTTACATGAATATTTAAAGCAATTACAAAGAAAAATAGCGCATAAAATATCATAATTTGAAAAAAAAAATTCTTTGTAATTTTTGTAAGTGTTGAATTTTTGTATATTATTTGATATTTATGTGTAAAATCTAGTTTACAATTTAAGATTTAAAGGTTATGATTAAGAGTTAGAGGTTAAGGGGTTAAGTACTCGGACAGTAGCTTTCGACTCCGCCCGCGCAAAGGATTAGTGATTATACTCAAAGGTCATTTACGCTCACAACTCATCCACAAGTATACTTTTGAAATCTTGTGACGGTTTTGCTCGTCTACCCTAGGTCAAGTGATTAGATTCAGTACTTTCGTAGCTGTAAGACACCTAATATCAGTTGCAAGGAGATCAATCAAGCAAGCATGCATTAAACGAAAGGATAGAACAAAGAACCCTAATCGGTATCCTAGTCTAAAAACCTAGTGAGAAATCAAACCATGAGTCCCCCTTCAAACCCCTATACCCAACAAGGAGATTACTCAGCCATAGCTGAGATAAACATATTCAATAACTTCAATAGAAAACAATATGTAAAAAGGGATGAAAAAAGCTTCTCTATTGAAGAACACGAATTGAGAATCCTTTGCTCCAAACCAAAAGAAAACAAGTGTAAAAGTCACAAGGGCTTCGCTTATGCCTTCAAACGTGATAAAAGTTGTGTGTCTCTGTCTAAAAGACCTAAAACAAGTATTTATAAGTGTAATCTTCATTTAGGGTTTGATGAGAAATGACGGTTTTGGCCTCGGGTGAAGAAACAAGTTGATTTGATCGCAGCGAGTCTTGGCCGCGGGTGCGGGCCTTCTAGGGGCGGCGAAACGCCTCTTGGCCGCGGCTGGGATTCGTCCAGGGGCGGCGGAATGGTGCGTGGCCGCGGCTGGGACTCCTCCAGGCGCGGTGAACTCCTTCTTTGGGGCAGCTTCATTTGCCTTCAGTGCTTCAGTATATTTAAGGATCCAACCATTGGATCGTCTCCAATCCAATTGCATTTGAAAACTGGTTGTCTCTACTTTGTTGTGTCCAAATTTGGGGATGATCGGACGGTGAAAAGGTCTCCATTAGCTGCAAGAATTCTTGACGGTCCAAGTTTATCCAAAAACGTACTTTTGCTCCGAAATGCACTATTTTATTTCGAGTTACCTGAAATGCCTTTTAAAACTCTAAAACATGAAAATCACTTGAAAACCTTTGAAAACGGAGTCAAAACACATGCAAAAGAATATGATAGTGATCCATAAATGATATAAGCCTGAGATGAGAGACTTATATGTGTCGACCAAGTAACAATAAGAAACAAGGATGGCTCTGAGCTTCTTTCCTTGGACCTTGGGATAGGGTGGAATGAAGGTGGATTGAGAGCACCACACAAGCTATGGAATGGCTTGTGATACAGCAAGGGGATCGAATTGCACCACACAAGCTATGGAAGGGCTTGTGATACAGCAAGGGTCTTGATCTTGGAGACAAACTCCACAAGAACAAAGAAGAACAGAAATCGATTCTGTAAAAAAAAAACTAGGGTTTATTCAATAATTCAAGTATGCGTTTTTAAGTTACAAATGGGGCTTTATATAGCTAATAAATGAAACCAATTCTAACTAGGAAAAAGATACTAAAAAAAAGGAAGAGTTTATCTCTTCTAAAATAAAAAAAAGGAAAAAATAACTAAATCCTATTAAGAAAAGGAAAAACAAATAAAACTCTTTTCCTATTGAGAAAATGAAATCTTGTCACACCTTCTTGTTTATTCCTTTAGGGGCCACGAATTTAAACTCCTTATTGGGCTTAGGAATGTATCATGGATGCCAAACATAAGTCTGTAAACTCCTAAACGAATTGGGCCTTGAACTTTTCACGTTTAGCACCAGTTCGACCCATTTAGAGAAATGGGCAATAACTTTGTGATCCATTGGCCATTCCTTCTGATCGTGGGCTTGTTGGAATCATAAGAGATCCAGTAAGATTCTCCAATTGGTTTCGTGTCGAGATCGTATCTGAGTTGAGCTGTGCAACACGATCTTTGTCTCAGTCGCGCAATTGAGCCTGAAGCAGATCCATCGGTCTGTAAAATTCATATCTTTCATGTCTGAACCGTGTTTGAGATGAATCCACTTTTCCCTGATTCTGTGATGGATCAAGATTCCAGGATAATTTGGTTCATAGCTTGAGTCCGTCTGGGTTGGTTGGAAACCTCCATTGAACACTCGTATGTCCGAACCGAGTAAGCTTGAGTTTGCCTTATTTGAAAGTTGAATAACTTCTTTACCTGAACTCGGATTGGATTGATTCAACTTCGAGGAGTGCTGTAGTTGAGGTGAGCATGTAGTCCAAGTGGTCATTGGGATAGACGAATTGATCTCGGACTTCGTTTGTGCAGAACAATGCACATGGTTCTTCTCATGGTTTGGGCTGATTCTTTGATGTCTCTTTTGCATGTCCAGTAGGTAGAAGGCTCTTGTCACCTTCTCCTCTTCATGGGTTAATTTGGATTCGAGGTCCTCATCAATAAAAATGGTCAAAAACTGGTGTTATCACACCCCAAGACTTAAACCTTGTTTGTCCTCAAACAAGACAAAGCTTAAGCTTGGAAACGATTAAACAAAAATCATAGGGAACTAGAAATCTTGGAGACCGTCCTTCTAAACCATAACCATTGAACTACATCAAACGCAACCTAGCCTAGAAAATTCTCACCAAAAGTTCCCATAACACTAGTCCACGGTATCCGTCATAAATCAGGTCAACTAGCTCTCTAAATTCATAAATTGCAGAAGAATGGCGATGTACATCTACTACAAATTCGTTCAAGTGAAGATTTGACGGACTTATTTACCAAGACGTCTCCAACTGCTACTTTCAAGAAGCTAGTTCATCATACTGGATCGCGTCATCTCAAACATTTCAGGTGATGTACTCATGAGGGGGAGTAATAAAGCGCTGCACTCTTTTTCCCTTAACTATGGTTTTTCCCATTGGGTATTCCTAGTAAGGTTTTTAATGAGGCAGCATCTTATGCGCATTATGATCATTTTTGTATAATGTTCATCCAAGGGGGAGTGTTATGAAATTATATGGATGTCCATTATAAGGCCCATATCATAAGGAAGTTTAGAATATTCTCTCTTTACTTATTCTCCACGTTTAACATATTCTCCAAGTCTTTGTAAACTTATATATACCTCTCATTATTCATGGAATAAGACATTATAATTTCCTCTCTCCCTTTTATTCACAACAACAATTATTTTTTTTATGAGAAAAATATAAGGAAAACAAAATGTGTGGGGTGCGTGAGATGAAAAATAATAAAAAATTAAAAAAAATAAAAAGAAAATGGGGGGAAGTGTACTTACCTTTTGGTAGAAGGGCATAAATATCAAAAACATACCAAAAATAAGACAAAAGTGTGCATAAACTCAAAAGTGTCTATATTGTAATTGCATTTTGAAAAAATACCTCTGAGTGTAATTTCTATAATTATATATGTTGATAATATAGTATCATTTTAGTATTATATCATTAAAATACCAAAATGCGAGAATTTTAGTATTCTATAATATGTTTTATAATGCATGAGTAAAAAGAGGAAAAAAAAATAATTGATTACACATTCGACCATTTTCACAATTTGAGAACATTAGAAAATAAATAAAAATTGATCAAGCGAGTAATAAAAAACTTAAATTGTTTTTCCGTTTGACACTTTGAAGTGTTTTATTTTATTTTAAAATCTTTATAGTTTTAATTTATCTAACTAAAGTTTAACACTGTTAAAACTTTTAAAATTCTAGAAAAAAATCACACAGTCTAACTTCGTCTTTATGTCATTTTTAATTTCATATCTAACTCGCTCCTTTCTCGCTATCTTTACTGTTTTTCCGTGCGAGACTTTGAATTTAAATTCAAAATCAATCTTATCAATTTTGTTATTTGTAATTCATATCTAACTCGCTCTTTTCTCGCTATCTTTATTGTTTTTCTGTGTGACACTTTGAAGAGTTTTATTTTATTTTAAAATCTATAAAGTTTTAATTTATCTAACTAAAGTTTAACACTGTTAAAACTCTTAAAATTCTTGTAAAAATTCACACAGTCTAACTTCGTCTTTATGTTCCTGCGGTGGTTTATTTTTTAAATGCCAAAAAAATAAGACATAGTTTTTTTTTTTAAATCACTACCCATTATTTTAAAGTCAAATTCTACAACATTTTCTGAAATACTTTAACAACCTAAGGTTAAAGTTCTACTAATCACCTCTCTATCAGATCCATGAACTTACAACTGAAAATAATTGTAGGATTGATACATCAACAAAAGTTTTTAAATCAAACTCAAACTAATCGTTTAGACTTTTACATGTATGGTGAATATACATTAGAACCTTTCAAAATCTCAACTACTGTCATATGTCTCTTGCTTATACTCGGTTTTCTACTTAAACTCCATATTATCAGTTTTTCATTTGTAATCTCATATCTAAATCAGTCTTTCCTTGCTATCTTTACTGTTTTTCTGTGTGACAATTTGAAGACTTTTACTTTATTTTAAATTATTTAAAGTTATAATTTATCCAATCAAAGTTCAACACTTTTAAAACTTTTAAAATTGTACTAAAATTTCACACAGCCTAACTTCGTCTTTATGTTCCTACGATGGTTTATTTTTTAAAAGCCACTAAAATAAGCTGTACTTTTTTTTAAATCACTATTATTTTAATTTATTTTAAAGTCAATTTCTCTACAATATTTTTGTTGAAGTACCTTAACAACCTAAAGTTAAAGCCATACACTAATCACCTCTTTATCAGATCGAAGAACTTCCAGCTGAAAATAATTGTAGTAGTGCACATCAGCAAACGTTTTTAAAGCAAGTTCAAACTAATTGATTAAAATTTTACCCGAATGAGAATATACATTAGAACCGTTCAAAATCTCAACTCAACTATCGTTATCGTTATATGTCTCTTGCTTATACTCGGTTTTATACTTAAACTCCACCTTATCGGGTTTTCATTTGTAATCTCATATATAAATCGTTCATTTCTAGCTATCTTTACTGTTTTTCTGGGTGACATTTTGAACATCACATGTGGCTAGGAGAGATGTTCTGAGGAACATCCGCAACCAGCTCGGTATGACTTATATGGGAGAATAAAAAGCCTCGTGTACGAGCCCCTTTTGCAAGAGTATCGGCACGGACATTTAAACTACGGGGGATAAAAGATAATCTGAAATCTTCGAAGGTCTCCCTTAGCCGATGGAAGGAGTCAAGTTCTGACATGAATGCTGGCCAATCCACCGGATTCTCGATCATGTTCACCAAGTCCGAACAATCCGTCTCGAAGTGCATCGAATAAGACTGTCTTTCTCTAATGCACGCCATAGCCCAGAGAAGACCATCTATCTCAGCATGTAAGGCCGAGAGACTTCTTCGACATCCCGGTTGTCCAAAAACCTCGTTTCCGGTGTTGTCGTTAAGGCACCATCCTAATCCACTAACTGGTCCACGATCGATCCAAGAGGCATCTATCTGACAAGTCAGAATTCGGCGGTCGAAAGAGGGAACCCTCGTGGCTAGCAGCAATTACGGTGTATCTATCTCATCTTCCTCATCCTTTTGGTTCGCGATTCTCCAACTTTCCGCTTCTAAGGTCGCTTTGTGGAGTGTTTCGTCTGGAGGAATATATTTTCCGTTGAATACTTTGTCGTTTCTTACTTTCCAAATGAACCATACTATCCAAGGATATACATCCTTTTGTGTTTCTGATAGACCTAAGTCTTTGGCTTTCCAAAAGAGGAAACTCATATTTTGGTAAATAGAAGCATTCGGGAAGTGTCCCGGAAGGGACGGAAAGTCCGATACTGCCCAAACTTGTAAAGCCGGGGGGCATAAAAATAAAAGGTGATTAATCGATTCCTCCTGGTCTCCACACCTAGGACAACACATGTCGGTACTTAAATGTCTATAAGCGAGGTTCTGGCAGGTTGCCACACATCCGGATAGCGCTTGCCACAAAAAATGTTTAATTTTTTCTATCGTGGGGACTTTCCACACCTGTCTTTGAAGAGTGGTAATGCTCGGTTCTCTTATACCGTTTGCTCTTTGCTTAACTTATCTCTCCTAAGCAGGTCATATCCAGATTTTACTGTATAAACTCCCGTTTTTGAATGGTTCCATGCGTATCCATCTAGCATACGATTACGACTAGGCCTCAACCCAAGTATTAGCGGAATATCCTCAGGTTGGAAAAACTCACGCAAGAGGTGAACATTCCACTCTTTCGTATCCTGATTAATGAAGGGATAAACCAGGAGTTTGGGGTCCGATGATGTGAACCGTGCAGAAGCTATCGCCGGGCGTGCCGGTATGTCAGGGATCCATGGTTCACTCCAAACTCTAGTATTAAGGCCCGATCCGATAGTCTTCCTTAGCCCCATCTTCAGAAGAGGTTTAATTTCTGTTAAAATCTGTAAAGTTCTAATTTATTCAATCAAAGTACAACACTTTTAAACTCTTAAATTCTACTAAAAATTCACACAGTTTAGCTTTGTCGAGCACGGGTTTATTCTCAAACTCCATCTTCTCTGCTTTTTATTTGTAATATCATATCTACATCGTTTCTTTGTAGCTATCTTTAATGTTTTCCTGTGTGAGATTTTGAAGGTTTTTATTTTATTTTAACGCTAAAAAAATAAGAGTTTTACTTGTAGAGAATTCACTTTTTTGTTGTCGTAGAAATCACGTTCTTTGGTAAGCATTTCATGAATCAAGATCAATAGATTCTATAATTCCAATAACCTTGCAAGCAAACTGGTTGGAGAACTATTCTGGAAAAAACCCAGCAAAAGTAGTTCCAAAAAATTAATAACCAATCCAAAACAGTATAACTTGTTAAAACTCCAATGATATCATGATGTTACCTTTCACTTCCGCAAAAAGTTTGCATAAATGACATAATTGATGCAATTTCACATTTCAAGATGAAAACAAACTAAACCGTTTCAATTTAACAGCTATGCTTGAGACTAAAATATTTTGTATGCTTCAATTTGCCAACCCACTAAAGATCAATGTCCAACTAACACCAACTCTCACACAATCCACCATATGATCGTGAGCTTTTATTTTTCTTTTATCAAATTATAATAATTTTGATATTTTAGTTTTGATCAACTTAAAATCATAGATTTAATTTTTTTATCAAATTAAAATTTTAAAATTTTTTAATCTTATTTCCAATATGTAGTATTTAAAACAAAAATTATTCGAATGTTAGTTTGCTCTATAATACGTCAAAAAAAAGTTTTCTCTATAAATGAAAAAATAGAGAAAACGTCAAAATTGGCCGCTTTAGAAAATATATATAAAAAGTGCAACAATATTGGACATTGAAGATGACTGCTGATATTTATCTTTGAAAAAATCACATATATGTCTTTTGTTTGTGAAAAATAGTCATATCTATATATTGCTTCTCTCCTCTTTTGTCCTCTTAAACATTTTAAAAACCATTGTATCAAACATGACATTCAAGAACTTTTTTTTTTTTGAACTTTAACATTCAAAAACATTTATGTTTTGAGAGATTAATGTAGACCATCAATAATCATGTTAATAATTCCCCTGGATTTGTATGCTAAACGGTTGCCCATATAGTATTAGGAAATATAGAGTTGTTGTACAAAATTTTCGTTCATGAATCTGATTCCATATCACATTGAGAATAAGATACCACTATAGTTACATAAACTATAGTTAAAATTTTCTTATCTAACCCCCTTCATCTTTTTTGCTTTCCACTAAAACATGAGTTAGAAAAACAAAGATTCACTCTTCATCATGAGTTATATGAGTGAGAAGATCTCGGAAATAAAATGATTTATGAGTATCTTGGAGTGCACGATTATAGCATAATCAAATACCAATATATTAAAAATTTATAGAGTTTAAAAATAAATTGTAAAAATCATTGATTTTTCATTCAAATATATTAGGTGAAAATTCGCATTAATTGGCACCGTATTTGTTGGGATTATAAGGTAAATGTTATTTGATTGGGAAAATATTTCCAAAAAACCAGTCTCAAATAACAATAGCACCAAAAATAGAATATTCTTTGAGTAAATAAAAATATTCTCCGAAATTGTTTAATTTTATAAAATCGTATTTGTACGCACAATTTTTTTTCTGTAATTTATTTTTCTCGAATTTGTGTGAAGTGGTACAGAACAATTTTTGTATGTTATAATCCTTGTTTATTAAAAAATATGAATTGTATCAGAAGTTTTAAAGTTAAAAAATGTGGATTTTAATATGTTTTTTACCAAAAATTTTAAATTAGTTACTAGGTAGTTTTATTTTTCGTAGGTCAAATCAGTAGAAAGTAATCAAGGGAAATCGGAGAGTTTTGGGGCTGGTATGGAAACACTGGAAGGTACTATTGAGGGGGTTGAGTTGATGTTGGTAGAGGAAGCTGATGACGGTCTGATGTTAGAGATGAATGAAGTTATGAAGGAGAAGGAAGAAGGCTCGGTGGAAGAGTCAAAATCAGAGAATGATAAGGAGGAGAAAGTAACAAATGGGGAAGGGATCACTCATATTAGGCGGAAAAAGGTAGTCAAAATGATGAATACTTTTATTGATGCTGGTTCAAAAAAGAGGTTCGTCCAAGGTATCATTTCTCCAAGGAAGAAGGTGGCATCAAAGACCTCGGGACGATTCGGTGAAGTCCATAATACAGTTGGTAAGGTTTCATCAAACCCGAAAGCTGATGGGGCTACTTCAAAATCTGAAATAAAGTGATGAGGGTTATGAGTTGGAACGTCCAGGGTTTGGGTAATAAGTTGATGATGCGTACAGATTTTAACTAAGCTTCATGTTTTATATTTATAACCCTAAGTATATGCAAGTGTAGAGATGTGCGTTGTAGTACTTAGGGGTCGAACCACAGAGATTTTGTTGTTTTGGCATGGATCAATCAGATACTTCAATCAAACTAGAACATAAATAATTTGGATTTGGTTTTGTGTCACTAAAATCTAAACTAAAGAATAAAATAAACGAGGTTGTAAACAATTAAACGGAACGCTAGGCATTCGGGAACTCCTTAGGGATCATGGTCGATTATCATAAGCGATTGGCTAAGATTTTGAAGACGACTTTTTGTCGTTCATTGATTCTTGAACTTGGAACACGGACACTTTGTGTAGCCTACTTTCGTACACCCTAAACACTGATAACTTATATACTCGACCGGTAGCTTTCGTCTCCGGCCGTGCATAAAGTTATGATGATAAGCAATGTTTTTTAAACGGGACCGACGAACCAGGAAAACTCTTGGGTCATGGGTTAATATGGTTTGACCGGGTTCAACCGGGTTTGATAATATTTTAAAAATAATTGTATATGTTATTACACTCGACATATTATATAACTAAAGTATAAATAATTAAATATTAAAATAGTTTAAATCTAAAACAACACAAAATAAAATAGAGTAGCAATGACTAAAAAAAAATACTTAAATATTTTAAAAAATTAAATCTAAATCAAAACAACACCTAAATAAAATAGAGTAGCACATTCAATCTTCATTGTCCAGATCTTCACCACCTTGAACAAACATTAAAAAATATACATATTAATTAAACGTTTTATAATTTGAAAAATGGAATTTAAAATATACCATGAATAAGTTCTTCATCATCTTTAGGATATTCCTCAAGAAGTTTATCTTCCAACTCAGAAAAATTAAGCTCTCCTTCTTCTTCTTCCTCCATGATCCAGAACTCGGTTTTATCGATTGACTCGTAATCAACAGGATCATATGATCTACCTGTCTTCGATCTAAAAACAAGAAACCATATATTAATAAATATGCATAATAACAAAAAAATCTATCAAACTCCACAAATAACTAACATATTTTGTAAACGTAAATTATAATGAACAAAAACAAGATCATTGAGCCTTTGATGCTCCAGCCTTTTTCTCTTTTTGGTGTGAATGCGTTCGAACACACTCCAATTCCGCTCACATCCAGATGAAGAAGCTGTTTGACTAAGAACTCGGATTGCAAGCTTTTGCAAATCAGGAATATCACAACCAAATAATTTCCACCATTCATCTACAAATACAACAAGAAGAAATATTCCAGGTAATTAAACATCTTAACTTAAAATTAGAGAATAACATATTATATTAACATAAACATAACATCACTTACCTGGTCGAGTAGTTTTGCTACAAGTAAGTGCCATTTCCCGAGAAAAAACCCCGTTCTCGGTCTCTATAGCAGCCAATAGTAGATACTAATTTTGTTTCACTTAAACCACCATTCTGCTTTTCAATCAGATTTAGAATTCCCCTTGTAATCTCAGGCTTCGAACAAAAGTTCTTTTTATCATACAAGAAGGCTGGATTCAGAAAGTAAGCTACAACATAAATATCACGACGCAACATCTTATCCCACCTACTCTCAATGATCCTCGTAAACGGCTTGTAAAGATCTTTATCTTTATTGAATATCTTCTTGATGAAAATATAATCAGGGAAGTGGGCCGAAGCCCAATCGAGAAGGAAGAAAACATAGTGGGCTCACAACAAAACGCCGGCCCAACTGAGTTTAAAAGTGCAGTTACATGTGATAGCAGTACGGAGGCAGAGCACATGATACAAGGACTTTTGCAAGTCTTTTGAGGTATCAATAACTCAATATATGATGTAGTATATGAGATATCGAATCCAAATGGGTAAGATTTCGATGCACAAAGAATGCAAGGAACTAATTAAGTTAAGCTAAATAGGTGAATTGTTGAGCTTTACTAACAACCTAACAAGATTAAGCAAACGAACAAGATGAAACAAACTAAGCAAGATGTGAATTCAAATAATGGAAGCGAATCCAAGGATGGCGTAATTGGATATAGGCTATTCCAAGTCTAATTCATGATGCTCATACACAATCAAGATTAATTTCCAAGGTTAAGATCCTAATTATGACTAATCCTCTCTCAAGGTACTAATCACTTATGCTAATCACTAATCCAAAATCAAATTCTCATTTGTGGACTCTTAATTAGCAAGCATTAAATTCATTAATCAAGATCACCTAAATAATCCCTTAGACAACTAATCTCTTAGGTTAAGAAGGTTATTTCTCTTAGAAAGCTCTCTTAGGCATTTCATCGAACACCTTGTGGATGTGAAATGCCTTAAGATCAAGTTTGACTTTCTCAAGCACAATCAAGCATTAAACACTCTCCCTAAGAGTAGGAAACTAATTATCTATCCATAAGCATCACAAATCATCCATGGAAATCACCTAATCATAACCCATCCCTAAATCCTAGGAGACTACTCACTAATCATGATGGGTCCAACAAATCCTATGAAGAACATGTTAAATCCCATGATTAGATGATTAAGAAAGAAGAGGTAGAAGATAGAGATCAAAGGATTCAAAACTTAAATTGCATAAATCAAGAAGATGTCTCTTACAAATAACTTAGAACACCCTTAGAGAGGTTTTAGCAAGAGAAAAAGACATAATAAAAAATATGCCCAAAATTAGGGTTTTGTGGGTTTAAATAGTGAATAGTCGATGTAAGGCGTGCTGGATGAGATTTTAGCCGGCATAAATCGATCCGTGCGAATGCTGGCTAGTACCGTTCGGTAGTGCCGATCTAGAATGGATCGGCACTAATCTTCTAGAGCTTTTATGCCGAGCTGAGCTGGGCCGGTATGATTTTGCCCCTTAGGTCGGTAAAACCTTCTGCTTCAGTACCGATCAAACGTGCCGACCTAGGATTGCTCGGTGCAGGGCATGAGAAAGGGATGCTGAGCGAAGGATGCTCGATCCGTGCTAGTGTGCCGATCGGTTATGGATCGGTATGAATTGAGCTGTGGATCGGCACAACTCTCTGTCCCAATACCGATCCAGAGTACCGACCCAAGATCGGTCGGTTACAGTCTTCTACAAATCAACCTTTTGCCTTGGCCATCTCCTTTGCATCCAAATCCGATCAAGCTTGGTTCCATGGTCTCCAATCACTTCCAAGATGTCTCCAAATCCCTAGAAATCACTCCAAAACATGCAAGACTCGCTAGGACCTAATGCAAAACATCTTAAACCCTAATCAAGACTAGAACACTAAGAAAATGCTATGAGACATGCAAAAGAAGTAAAACCTAAGATAAATGATGCGAATTATGAAAATACTAGCACACAATCGCAGAGGAGAGACAGTTGGTGCTACATGACAAAAATGGAGAATATCAACCTTGATCACTACTCCAGTTATGAGCATGTGAAAGGACAGGTGTCGCATCTTGATAGAAGGATCTAGAACTAGGGTTTTCAATCCCTTCTTTATATAAAGACTGCACAGAACAATTGTAAACGTAAGTTGAGAGGAATATAAAAAGTACAGAGCTTTCATAAAAGTGTTCTTCATTTCTGTTCTTAAATCCTTTCTTCTTCGTGTCTAAGTTTGAAACTGAGCAATGTCTCAGATTCCAACATGGTATCAGAGCGTGGAGAGGGTGTGTCTGATTTGTTTCCCTTCCCGACTCACATCAATGTGTCGAGCTTTGTGTCTGTTAAGCTTGGTGATGATAACTATCTGGCCTGGAAAACACATGTCAAAGCGTTGTTAAGAAGTCAGAAGCTGCTTGGGTTTGTTGATGGTGGCCAGAAGCAGCCGACGGAGAAGATCCGCGTTAAGTTCCGTAATGAGATTACTGAGGTGAGTAACCCTGATTTTGAAGCTTAGCTGCAAACTGATCAGCTTGTTATGTCGTGGTTGTTTGGTACATTGTCTGAGGGTGCTCTGGGTTATACGTATGGTTGTCGTACTGCTCGTGATGTGTGGGTTGTTCTTGTTGAAAACTTTAATCAATGTTCTGTTTCTCGTGAGTATGATCTCCTTACAAGTCTTCAGGTCATGACTAAAGGGAATATGGATATGCATTTGTATCTTCGTGAGTTCAAGACTGTCTGTGATCAGTTGAGTTCCATTGGAAAGCCGGTTTCTGAGAATATGAAGATCTTTCGGCTGCTTCACAGTTTGGGTAAACCATATGAGGCTTTTGCGACTTCGATCCAAACCTCGATGCATAAGTCTCTGGTCCCAACTTACTCTCAATTTGTCTCTCAGCTGATTGCCTTTAACAACCGAATCAAGGCATACACGCATGCTCCTGTTGATAATCACATGGCGTTTCAGGTTCAAAACAACTTTAGCCCGCATACACAAGCCTTTGGTCAAGGAAGCAGAGGTAACTACGGTAATAGAGGTCGTGGCCGTGGTAGCTACACTACGAGGGGTCGGGGATTCACAAAACAAGTGTCTAACTGGTCTGGTGGTCAGGGAGTTTCTCAGCCTCAGACACAACAAGGTGGATCTCGACCGGTTTGTCAGATTTGTGGAAGAACATGTCATGTGGCTTTACGGTGCTGGGATAGGTTTGATCATGCTTATCAGAGTACTGATATCCCTCAGGCCTTGGCTGCTTTGCACATCTCTCATCCTCCATCTCAGGAATGGTTCCCGGATTCAGGTGCCTCTGCTCATGTTACAAACACAACTGCTGCTTTGGAAACAGCTCAACCTTACCATGGACCAGAAACTGTGATGGTGGCTGATGGTAATTTCTTACCAATTACTCATGTTGGATCTACTTCCCTTCCAACACCTGCAGGTAGTTTACCTTTACAAGATGTCTTGGTCTGTCCTACGATACAAAAACCATTGTTATCTGTCCAAGTTATGTGATGATGCTGAGTGTGGAGTTTATTTTGATTATGACAAAGTGTGTGTTGTGGATAAATCTACTCAGAAGGTGTTGACACAGGGAAGAAAGCATGATAGTCTTTACATGTTGGAGAACATAGGAGCAGTGGCGTTCTATTCTTCACGCCAACGTGCTACTGATGATGACGTTTGGCATCAACGCATGGGTCATCCCAATCCTCAAGTTCTCCAACACCTGAAGAATACTAAGTCTATTTTCAGCAATAAGTGTGGCTCCAACTCTATTTGTGCGTCATGTCAGATGGAAAAGAGCTCAAGGCTTCCTTTCTGATTTTCATGCCTTAGGACCTTAGGACAGGAGCCATTGTGATTTATGGGGTCCTACTCCCACTTTGTCCGTCCAAGGCTTTCGTTATTATGCTATCTTTGTGGATATCAACTCTCGTTTTAGTTGGTTTTATCCACTGCGGTTTAAATCTGAATTCTACGATACCTTTATCAGTTTTTAGAAATTAGTCGAAAGGCAGTTTAGTTGCAAAATCAAAGTTTTTCGGAGTGATGGAGGTGGGGAGTTCACTAGTAATCAACTGAAACAACACTTTATTACTCAAGGAATTCAGCATTACATGTCTTGTCCACACACTCCCCAACAGAATGGTTTAGCTGAGAGGCGACATAGACATCTTACAAAATTGGGGCTTACAATGATTTTTCACAGCAAACTACCTTTCAAATATTGGGTTGAAGCCTTTTATACTGCAAACTATCTGATCAACTTACTTCATGTCTCTGTCTTGCAGTTTAAATCCCCTTTTGAGGTGCTGCTTCATCAAAAACCAGTATATACAGCCTTAAGATTCAAAAACCAGTATATACAACCAGTATATGCAGCTTCTAATTTTGATCCCAAGTTCTTTCAGTGTGTTTTTCTTGAGTATAATGCACAATACAAGGGCTACATATGTCTACACCTTGCGTCAAATCGTGTTTTCATTTGTAGACATGTTATCTTCGATGAGTTGTGCTTTCCTTTTCAGACTCCGGCTCAGCCTCTCACCTCTATAGATTCAACTGATCTTATCTCTCAGTGGGCTCAGTTACTGTCTGACGATACTAACAATAATGTTGTATCTCAGGTACATCCCTCACGATCCCTTCCTGCTGCTTAATCTCCATCATCAGTATCTCCTCCAGATATTGTAGCTGAAGTGTCTACCTCTCTAGAGGAAAAGTATTATGGGCGTACGGCAAGCCTTGATCTTGTTCCTATAGGCGACAATGCTTTTTCTTCTAGAGACAGGATGACATATTAATCTCCTTCTATGCTGACTGATACACCTGTTCTCGCACAATCTTCATCTCCTGAGTCTACTCTCCCTTCTGCTGTTGTTCTTAAACATCCGATGGTCACTAGAGCTCACAAAGGAATCGTCAAACCAAATAAGAGGTATGTTCTGTTTACTGATAAAACTCTTCCTCATGTACCTAAGAATGTTGCAGAGGCACTCAAACATCCAGGTTGGACGGCAGCTATGGAAGAAGAAATGAAGAATATCTATGGGAATCATACCTTTGATCTTGTAGCTGTGACTGAAAATATGAACGTCCTTGGCTGTCGTTGGGTCTTCACAGTAAAACTGAAGGCTGATGGTACTCTGGATCGGCTCAAGGCACGGTTAGTGGCCAGATGGTTCTTACAAGAGGAAGGAGTTGATTTTACTGAGACTTTTAGTCATGTCGTCAAAACAACAACGATCCGCATTGTCTTTGCTGTTGCAACTGCTAAACACTGGCCTTTACAACAGTTTAATGTCAAAAATGCCTTCTTACATGGTGATCTACAAGAAGAGGTGTTTATGATGCAACCTCCTGGTTATGAAGATTCTGTTCACCCTACTCATGTTTGTCGACTCAGAAATCCCTATATGGTTTACGGCAAGCTCCACATGCCTGGCTTGAGAAGTTTGCTAATTTTCTTCTGGAATATGGCTTTTTCTGCAGTCCTGCTGATCCTTCTTTGTTTATCTATCATCACCATGGTAAAACTATGGTTCTTCTTTTCTATGTTGATGATATGATTCTCACTGGAAGTTGCACACAATTGATTCAAGAGTTTGTTCAGATTCTTCACACTCAGTTCTCTATGAAGGATATGGGTTAGTTAAGCTATTTCTTGGGAATCCAGGCCTTGTTTCATGATTCTGGTATGTTTCTACACCAAACAAAGTATACAGAAGAGATCCTCACAATTGCAGGCATGGATACCTGTAATCATATGCCCACGCCTCTTCCTTTACAACTGGATCAAGTTCGTCATGGTGATGAACTCTTTTCCAATCCAACTTACTTTCGGAGCATTGCAGGGAAATTACAGTATCTGACTCTCACGCGACCAGACATTCAGTTTGCCGTCAATTTTGTTTGCCAGCGTATGCATGCTCCCACTATAGCTGATTTCACCTTGATGAAGCGTATCCTACGTTATCTGCGTGGCACAAGCTCTTTTGGTATTAATCTCACAAAAGACAGTGATTTGTCTCTCTCAGCCTTTTGTGATAGTGACTGGGCAGGATGTAAGCAAACTCGAAGATCGACAATCGGCTTCTGCACTCTCCTTGGCTCACACTTAGTCTCCTGGAGTGCTAAGAAACAGCCAACAGTTTCTCGGTCCTCTACAGAGGCAGAGTATCGAGCTCTGGCCACTAGTGCTGCGGAACTTACCTGGATATCGACAGTCCTGCGGGATCTTGGAATCCGTCAGCAACATCCTGCTCGATTCCTTTATGACAATCTGTATGCAGTTCATCTCACAGCCAATCCCAAATTTCAAAGCCGAACCAAACATATGGAGATCGATTATCACTTCATCCGCGAGAAGGTTGCTCTTGGTCTTATTGAAACACGACATATTCCTGATCAGTATCAACTAGCAGATATATTTACCAAATCTCTTGTAAGATTGCCTTTCCTCACACTTCGAACCAAACTTGGAGTTTGTCTTCCACCACACTCGAGTTTGAGGGGGGGGGGGGGATGAAAGTATAATCAGGGAAGTGGGCCGAGCCCAATCGAGAAGGAAGAAAACATAGTGGGCTCACAAAAAAATGCAGGCCCAACTGAGTTCAAAAGTGCAGTTACATGTGATAGCAGTACGGAGGCAGAGCACACAATCGCAGAGGAGAGACAATTGGTGCTATAGGACAAAAATGGAGAATATCAACCTTGATCACTACTCCAGTTATGAGCGTGTGCAAGGACAGGTGTCGCATCTTGATAGAAGGATCTAGAACTAGGGTTTTCAATCCCTTTTGTATATAAAGACTACACAAAACAAATGTAAACGTAAGTTGAGAGGAATATACAAGGTACAGAGCTTTCATAAAAGTGTTCTTCATTTCTGTTCTTAAATCCATTCTTCTTCGTGTCTAAGTGTGAAACTGAGCAATGTCTCAGATTTCCAACACTTGATACCTAACCGTGCCCTATACATCCCTTCATATACATAAGGCAAAGATGGTTTCTCATCAGCATCACAAATACGCAACAAACGGATCAAAGCAGTCATAATCTGCACAATCATAAAACACCCATTCCAAAAGTCTTCATCAAAGATAAGTTGTTTCACACGCTTTGCTTTCCCTGATCTTGATATCTTTCTGAACTCCTCATCAACCACCATACTCTGCAAATAATCCTTATAAGTATACAAACTCTGCAAAGCTATGAAATTTGTAGCAAAACGAGGGTCTGCAGGACGAATTATCTCTCTCCAACCTAGTCTATTTCTTAACCAATTCAAGATATGCTTATGGTTATACACAAATACAGTTATCTTTGATGCAGAATTGGTTAGTTTCTCCACTTAAGGTAGTTCTCCCACATCTTGCAATATCAAATTAATACAGTGGGCTACACACAGCGACCAATATATGGCAGGCTATCTTTCTACAAGCTTAGCACCATCAGCTTTGTAGTTAGGTGCACTATTTGTCACCATATGGACCACATTTTGGGGGGGGGGGGGCAATCATCTCCACAACCTCAGCAAATAGGTTACACAAATTCTCTGCATTTGTATATATCCCCGAAGCATCAACTGATTTGATGAAAATTATCCCTTTAGGACAGTAGACCAAAAAATTGATTAACGGTCTTTGCCTTTTATCTTTCCATCCATCAGCCATCAAAATACAACCAGTATCAGCCCATGTACTCTTAAAAGATTCAATAATTAAAGAAACTTGCAGTTTCGCATCACGTAGTAAACCAACACGTAAAGCATGATATCAAGGCCCAATGTAACCATGACCCATGCTTGCAATTTTGCTTATCATAGGCTGATAAAACCTAGAATTCACTGCATTCATGGGCATACATACATCATAGAAAAACAACGCAATTGCCATATCAGCATCATGAATGTTTTCCTTACTTTGCATACATGATCTCCTTACTTTGCGTATGAGTTTATATCGGTACTAACCTTTCTTTTCTGACTCAAAGGCACACAACCTTGATGAGAACCTTGACCATCCTCTACATCATGAGACTGTCTCATCATATTAACCCCGCTTTTCTCTTTTGCTTTATCCTCGTTTTCTTTCAGTGATTTTCTCATTGCGTATTGAACTTCTGGAGGAACCTTCTTGCATCCATTGGTATTTCCTTTCACTCTAGCCAAATGTTGTTTCATTCTGTTGATTCCACCTCCTTGATTTTTCTTACCACAAAAGTCATAAGTAAGGATAATTTTCCATATGAATCTAAAGTTTGAGTGATATGTGCGGATGTGCCCAAGCTGAATCGTGTTTTTGACGAACAGAGCGTTGTGAAGGTAATTGATGTTATGTGTTTGTATTTGGTGAAAGTGGAACTACTGAATCATTGTCCTCCATTATTGAATACACTAACAAAATAAAAACCAATAAAACGATCAAAAAATTGATCAAGTCAAAGCACACAAAAATTAGAAAGCAATACTTACCTTGATTAGTTGATTTTGAATTGACGTGCGGCAATGGTGAGTTGCAGAGACTCAGAAGTCGGAAGGAAAAAGTAAAAACAAAAGAAGTACAAAAGACTATGACTTAGAAACCCTTTGATATTAATTTAAAAAAATCGAACATGGTTTTATGCGGTTCGCCGGTTTCCGGTTTTTAGCGGTTCAATCCGGTTTTTTAACTGGTCAAACCTTCTATGGGTTTTAACATCAACCCAACCCGGGTATACCCCCGGTTCGCAGTCTAACCTAGTTGGACCGCCGGTCCGGTCCGGTTTTAAAAACACTGATGATAAGCAAAGGTCATTAACACTCACAATCCTTCTACAAGTATACTTTCGTATCTCGTAGCGGTTTTGCTTGTCTACCCTAGGTCAAGCATATAGATCCAGTACTTTCGTAGTTCTAAAAATACCTAAGTTCAATTGTAAAGATGAATAGTCAAGCAAAATCATTAACAATAAGGATAGAACGAAGAACCCTTATCAAAGTCTTAATCCAATAGCTTAATAATAAATCGATCCATGAAAGCCCCTTGGGATCCCTATGCCCAACGAGGGAACTACTCAATCATAGTGTAACAAAACATCATAAAGGTAATAAAGGATTACAGAATTAAAGAAATAAGAGAGTGAAGAACGAACAACACGGATGAAGACGGATATCGATGGTGATCTCCTCGCGCCTCCTTCTCTCTCTCCGAAAACGGCTCGTCTCTTCTCGCTTGTCAAAAACGACTATGCTCTTTAGAATGACCTAAAACGAGCATATACAGCCTTCTAATTCGTCGGGAAAGTTTAGGGTTTCATTAATAAGTGACGGGATTAACATGGGCTTGAACGAGCCTCTCGGGAAGAGAGCTTCTGCTCAGCTCTGCTTCGAGGCAGCATCATCTGTCTTCAGTGCATCGGAGATATCTGGAGATCTAACCGTTGCAATGTCTTCAAACCATTTTTATATGAATGCTGATTGTCTGCTCTTTATTGTGTCCAAATTTGGGGACAATCTGACGGTGAGAAGATCTTCATCGGTTGCAAAACTTATGACGGTCCAAATTTATCCAAAAACACACTTTTGCTCCAAAATGCACTCCTTTCTCTAAAACATAGAAATCACTTAAAAACCATTCAAAACAGAGTGAAAACACCTGCAAAAGATATTAAAATGATCCATAAAAATGGTCAAAACCGGTGTTATCAATTCCCCCAGACTTAGATATTTGTTTGTCCTGAAACAAAACATAAATCTTCACTTAAAAACCATTCAAAATGGAGTTAAAACACCTGCAAAAGATATTAAACCGATCCATAAAAATGGTCAAAAACCGGTGTTATCAACTCCCCCAAATTTAGATATTTGTTTGTCCTCAAACAAAACAGAAATCTAAACTCGGAAAGAAGTTTTCGAAAACGTAGGAACTAACAAAATCTCAGTGACCGTCCTTCTAAACCATAACCAACGTAATGCATCAATCGGGATTTATTCTAGAAAATTCTCACCAAAGTACTGAACGCTAGTCCACGGTATCCGTCATGCGAAAATCTAACCATTTAAACCCTAACTTTCAGTCAACTAGCTCTTAACATTCATTAAGAGTTACGTGATTCTCATCAAAAGTACTAACCAAGACAATCAAGGCTAGGCATTAAGGGCTTTTAGACGTGAGGTTAAAGGTATTTCGTGTTACCGTATTTCCACCGGAGGATGCTAGATATTATGCAAACCAGCAAGAGAGGAAGGACCTATTGATAACCACAGCTTCCAGTCACTTCTTCTTGCGTAAAAATGTTGCACTTCCTCTTTTCTCCAAAAACAGAAGTTTTCTGTCATTCCCCCAGACTTAGAATTTTCTGTGGGCTTGGAATAACAGACTTCTTACAAACGAATCATGGATGCCTCATAAGTATTTTGACCAACCTAGACTCTCTTTAGGCTCTTGTTTCCTTTCCCTTTCGATTATTATTATTAATTTTTTTTTTGAAAGGGGAAAACGCCTTTTATTGAGGTAGAGTCTTAGGGGCACGAAACTTTACCATGATTTTGAGTTTTTCCAAGGCAGAACCAAGCTCTCGTCTTTGTTGAATTCACCTCCACCGATCGCGTATAGTCTTCGTCTATAGTGATTGAAAACTGTGTCATTCCTCCCTCTCCGGCGTTTTTGCACATATCTGCACATGAGACACAAAGAGAGAATGCATGAGGTTTGAACAATGGTTAAGTTTTGGGTGGGGTACCAACTAAAGATGAGCTGGCCATTCAAGTACGACAAAGAGTGGTAAAAGGTAAAAGAACGTCCTGAATGTATGATTCGTTATCTTTGCCTAAACCTTTGATGAAAAAATTAAATTAAGATTAAGTTCAAATATAGTAAGCTAGTATATCCTGTCAGAAAGAATCTCTATGGGTCGATATCCTCTAGGGATGTCACATTGCAAGTACTCTAGCTACCGCCTAGTCTAGTACCATACACAAAAGAGCTGGCACAAAGAGATAGTGTAGAAGCACACAGGTCGAAATCATCATAGGTTTTGTTCCTGAAAAATACTTAATAAAAATTGAAAAAATTTACATAAAAAATTTAAGATTAAAGCAAAAAATAAGATAGAAATATTCAAAGCAAGGAAAATAGATTAGTAAAAGATAAATATCCTCCCCCAGACTCAAATCACACTATCTTCGGTGTGAACTAAATCGGGCAAGGACGAAAAGTAGAGAGTAGATAATTGAAGAAGTTTAAAAGAAAAAGAAAACTTACCTGGAAGTGGGGCGTTGTACTCGCGGCTTCTCTTGCGCCCTCTTTTTGTTTGCTTTTTTTATTTTTTTTATTCGAAGATGAAACTAAGAAAAAGAAAATATTAAATAGAAAGAAAAATTAAAATAAAAACGTACTTAAATGGGTTGCGTCCCATGGAGTGCTTTTGTTTAAAGTCGTTTACCTCGACGTAGTCGCTGGATTAAGCTGACAGCGGATCGATCAAGGCCATTACTTCCTTCTCGTGTTCTTCTGGTTTTGCGAGGTACGGCTTGATACACTGTCAATTGAAAAGGAGGACCTTGTCGTTTGCGGCGAAAGATCGGTGAATGATCTTCTTGTCATGGTACGCCTTTGTCTTCTCTTTGTATATCTTCGAGTTCTCATAAGCGTTGTGCCGAATTTCGTCTAGCTCGTGTAATTGGAGTAGTCTCCCTTCTCCAGCTGTCTTCATGTTCAAATTCATCTCCTTAATGGCCCATTGTGCTTTGTATTCGAGCTCTACAGGCAGATGACATGCTTTTCCATAGACAAGATTGAACGGCGTTGTGCCTAGGGGTGTCTTGAATGCTGTCTGATAGGCCCAAAGTGCATCGTCCAGTTTGGAAGACCAATCCTTGCGATTTGCTCCCGTTGTCTTCTGCAAAATCGACTTGATTTCCCTATTAGAGATTTATACTTGGCCTCTTGTTTGAGGATGATACAGAGAGGCTACTTTGTGCGTAACTCCATTCTTCTTTAATAAGTTTTCAAAAATTTTGTTAATGAAATGAGATCCTCCGTCGCTTATTACGATACTAGGAACTCCGAAACGTGGGAAGATGATTGATTTGAACATTTTAATAACCACATTTGTGTCATTTTTAGGGCTCGCAATTGCTTTCCACCCACTTAGAAACATAGTCAATGGCAACTAAGATGTATTGGTTTCCGAAGGAAGTTGGGAAAGGTCCCATGAAATCGATTCCCCATACATAAAAAATCTTGACTTCAAGAATAAATTTTAGAGGCATCTCGTTCTTCTTACTTATATTTCCCATACGTTGGCATCAATTACAGCCACTACAAGAAATTTGAACATCCGTAGCGCTTGATATCCGCTATGGTTGGATTTCATAGCGCTTTTACAAACGCTGTATATACTCCCGTTATAAAAAGTCTCGGACTTTTCATAACGCTTTTGGATAATGCTATTATTTAGGTTACTTAACATAGCGTTCACTTTAATGCAATATTAAACTTTTTAATGACGCTGGTTCCTTTGCAATATTAAAGTTTATAATAGCATTATTTTTTTGTTATAGGTATTTTATTTACAGCGTTGTTGTGATGCTATTAAATTAAAATAGCATTTGATTTTTTTTTTCATTTCGATAGCATTTGTTGAATATGCTACAATACTAAAAATTTGTAAGAAATTTTATTCGTGCATTTAATCAATCTCTGAAATTAAACCTGATAAACACAAATTTTTACTATAGAAACAAACATTCGAATTTTATTACAACAGACCACTAAATTCTCATTGTCAACACACACCAAGACAACACATAGAGAGATTAACTAGTTCCAAACAACACATGAAAGCCTTGACAAGTTCTTGCATCACAATATTTTAAGTTTCTCATTAGGCCAAGCAACAGTAGTACCTCTAGCGTCATCAACACATTGGATTTCAGAGTTTGGTCTCCACACTTTAGCATCTCCAATCTTTGACACATCTATCCAAACCTTGCTAGCATTAGGTCCTAAAGGAATGAAGTGAACTCGATCAGTTGGGTCAGTTGAAAAAACACGACCTTCTGCAACAATTTTCCCAGAGCCACTGCAATCGAACATGACACACTTCTTTTTGGCACTGTTGCTGCTACCGGTGCTTTTACTTGTACTCTGGTAGTCAAATTGGAAAACAAATCCATCAGACATCTTGTAACACAAACATAGGATCAATACAAACAATTAAAAGTAAAGCAAAAGCAGCGGGAAAGACATTTACCCCAGGTGATGTTTTTGGTGAAACCTGTGGAGAAACCTGTGCTAAATCATCGACGAATTCAACCTTATCAAGTCGCCATGCGATGGTCTCATTTTCAGCATCACCCATCACTGCCATTTCAGCAGTTGGCCTCCACAAAAAAGCATCAGGATCAATTACCTTTGTTATCTTCATAATTGCAGCATTAGGACCCAGAGGAATTTGGTTGACCTTTTCAGTTGGGTCAACTGAACAAATTATACCCTCAGCAACAATATCACTACCATTCCAAGAAAAGATGTTGCATTTTGTTTGTGCTTCATCAAAGGCCTAAAAGTCATGCATATTAGTCATTCCATGATTCATATTGACATTTCTACCAGATAAAATTATACATACCTCGGGTACATCAGGCTTATGTCCATTTGGGGAGCTATAGTCAGATTCCAAAACCACTTTATCAGCTTGCCAAGGAATTTTGGCTCCAACGGCTTGGCCAATTGAGCAAAGTTTTGATGTAGGCCTCCACACATATGAAGTTGGGTTTGTAGCAGATTTCAGAAGAACAGCCACCGCATTAGGACCGAGTGGAATACCATCAATCATATATCGATGGTCGGACGAGCAAAATTCTCCTTCCCCGACAACAACATCTTCTTCCAAACACCAATCCAATATCCTACACTTAATTCCTCCTTTGCTTGTGTTTGAAATATTAGACTGAGCATCCACCTCTACACCGGATGGCTAACAAGAAGCAAAATAATTGGACTAAAAAAGTGATTATAATTTTCTATCGGAAAGAAACAAGTGTGATACTTACATTCTTTCCAGCTAAACCAGGAACTTGATTCTGCAAATCTTCAAACTTGGTCATCATTTCTGCTTGTGAAGCCTCAAGCTTCTGAACATATGAGTCTCTAGCACTAAGATAATCTAACTTGTTCAGACTAATCCCTTTGCCCATCCCTCTTACTCTTCCATATCTATCTTTCCCTAAAACTTGACTGACAGCATCTTCTCTTACATTTTCAGTGGATGTGGAGTCCATTTCACTATCAATTGATCGTATCCTCTCCTGATGCAAACATTTGTGAACAATACCAATTAACTAGATTATCTAAGATTCTCAAATAAAACAATACTGCCTAAGAATATGCCGACTATTCTTACAATCTTTTCTGCAAATTCTTTCTTCACAGGTCTCCCATCCGTGTGAGTGTGTCCTGCTAACCATACCTTACTTCTACTAACCTTCTTTGGGTCAGAACTCTTCTTTTTCTACGAGTAAAACATAGTAGTTAACAAAAGTATATATTGATCTATTTATGTTTAAACACTTAAAAAGAATGCAACATATGAGAAAGACACATACCATTTCCATAGATAAACGGAACATTCCTTTACGGCTGGTGGTGTGAGGAATCTGAGATTTCCTCAAGTCCCTATATTGCTCACTTTTAATCTGCAATCAGGTAATTACCTTAGTCATTATCCAAATCATCAAGTTCATGAGCTATAAAAGAAAGTAGTAACAAATACTTAACCTTAAAAGCTGAGCAAGTCCTACTCTTCACCCAATTGTTCCAAGATGCAAGAGAATGAATGTTGCTTGGTTTTAACTTAAGCCTTTGATTGGCACTCTGAGTTTCTCGAAGTTTAGAAACTAGTCTAGATTTAGAAGCCCTCCAGACAGAACCCATCTGTTTGAAAACACATTCTCTTTGCCAACCTTCTTCCAGATTAAACCTTGCCTACATAGTTAGACATACAATCCTTACTTTACTGAGTTATATACTAATAAAATTAAAATATTGAGTACCTTAATTTCCTCCCACATTGTGTCCTTAGTTGCACAGTCAACTGCCCTCCAATCATCAACTAGTACCGGTACATGCTCCCTCACAAGAGGACCAAGAAACGAGGAAAGTGTCACTGAACCTGGCCCTGAATGTTCGCCAATAACTGAAAACTCCACATTGACCTTCTCCATAGCTTCTTTTGCCAATTTACGCATTTTGGTCGGTCCTCGTTTTCTTCTTTTCTCATTCTCAGGCTGTTTGGTTTGCTCAGTCTGTGTAGAATTCTCTATATCTTTCTCAAGGTTTTGGTTTTCAGTAGAATGTTCTTCTAGATCCATTTCTCTCTCAACCTCTTCATGAGCCACTTCTTTGTCAGCTTGGCCATCTTCTTCATCAAAGTCTTCACCTTCCTCCTCTAGAATCTGTTCTTCTAACACCTTATCTTGATTGACTACCATATGATCTTGATTAGTCATCTCAGTACCAAGCTTTGGCCGTCGACCTTTTCTCACTGGCAATTCGACAGGGCTTGCATCCTCACCTTGGTTACGCTTGCTACGCCGGACAGTAGCCTCCGTTGCTTTCTGGTTTTTCATGTTTTACCTTGAAACAACACAAGTTAATTCAAAACAAAAAGCATTAGTTAATAAATGGAACAAGCTTATGAATGGAACAAAATCATTAGTAAAGAAGCTTATGCATAGAAAAAAACCAAAAAAACACAACAAATCTGCGAAAAACAAAAGCACAGTTTGGTAGTACTAAATTAAAACCCCTTCACAATCATCCCTAACACAGTAACTTTCATCATCAGACAATTGATTACTCAAGTCTTCATTCTGCTGAACTGATACTTCTCCACTAACAAATTCCTCTTCTGTCTCTAATTCATGATAACCCCTCGGTGGCGCCCGCATAACTACATACCAAGCTGAAGAGTCATCTTCTCTAGAGTAAAAAACTTGCTTTGCTTGTGATGGTAGAATGTATGGATCTTGTAGAAAGGATGATTGGTTCATATGGAGGTTCACAAGAGTAAATCCGTCTTCTTCCTTTACACCATACCCTTTGTTTGCCCAAACGCATTTGAATAATGGAACATGGAACATGTGATAGTCAAGCATAATGATCTCCTTTATCTGTCCATAGTACACAACCATGTCAGCCATTTGCCTACTATCTCGAGCACTTGATCGACACATACTGAAAGCTTCATACGTCACGCCACTATTCTGAGTCTGCCGCTTTACATCGTCTCTGTGAAATCGATGGCCATTAATGACATACCCATTATAGCTTTGAGCAACATGTCTTGGGCCAAATGCCAACCATCTCAGCTTGGTTGAATGACACTCTGAGTTTGTCGGTATCTAATCAAAAAGTTGCAGAATTAGTCAGTAAATAAAAAATAAGATAAAATTGAAAATGAAACAAAATATATATGTTACTTTGTCCAAACCTTTGTCTTTATCCACTCTGCAAACCTTTCAGTATGAAGTTTCCAACAAAGAGTCTCGTTTCTTGCACATCTGATATCAGTACTCTGCAATTCTTCCAAATGCATACTGTTTCACAAGATTTAGAAGATATTATTCATGGATTCTTAATGATCAGTGACTTAATTACAAGATTTAAGTGTCATATAGAGTTAAACTTACTCAATATAAGGATCAATAACTGCTGTATTCATCAACACATACCGATGAGCTATTTCTCGCTCTTTATCTGAAAGCCTAACTTCCTTAGGCTTTTGAAGTGGACGGCCTTCAAGGATATGTTCATCACTGGCAACATCTTCATTACGGTTCAGGGCTTCTTGTATTGGTAGAGTATTCTTCACAAACTCTAAACAGAAGGCAAGGCATTCTTCTGCCAAATATCCTTCCGCCATACACGCTTCCGGCCTTGCAAATTTTTTTACATATGCCTTCAATGTTTTCATATACCTACAGCTCAATCCCATAACATTTTTTGTTAGTAATACAAACAATTAAACATAAACTACAATATTGTTAATAAAATCTAATAGAGAAAGAGATAGAAATATATAAAGAGTACCTCTCAAACGGATACATCCAGCGGAAATGTACCGGTCCACCCAAGCGTGCCTCTCTTCCTAGATGTATAGGAAGATGGAACATAATATCAAAAAGTGAAGGAGGGAAGAAACGCTCCATTTGGCACATTGTCTCAACAAACTCAGACTCTAATGAAACGAGCTTCTCTGGATCAATCACCCGCTGACACAACCTGTTGAAGTAGTTGCATAACCGAGTGACAGCAACTCTGGGTCCTTTTGGCAGCAATCCTCTCAAAGCAACCGAGAAAAGATTTTGCATCAGAACGTGATGATCGTGCGACTTCATACCACTAATAACAGGAGGTTCAAGAGACACACAATTTCCAATATTGCCACAATACCCATCAGGGCCTCTAAACTTAGATAACCTCTTGCAAAATTGATTCTTTTCCTCCTTCGAAAACCAATAAGCCGCTGGCGGCAGGTAAGTTCTCTTTCCCCTTATCTGTGTATGCAAGTTTCTTCTAATTCCTATATCTTCCAAGTCTTTCCTTGCCTTGACTCCATCTTTAGATTTAGCACTATTCATCAGAATAGACAGTATAGCGTCTGACAGGTTTTTTTCCACGTGCATAACATCGATGTTATGACGAACCGGCAAATCCTAAGACAATAAATCAAAAGGGTTTGTAAACAAACAGCTGTATATATTAATATAAAATTAAAGTTAGTACTTAAAACTACTAACCTTCCAATATGGTAAGTCGAAAAATATTGATCGTTTCTTCCACCGCCATTGATCAGTGTCCTCTTCATACTCTTCCTCTGAAACCACATCAACTTCAGATAACTCTGCTCGTTTTCTTTTACCATCTCTACTTAATGGTTTTCCAAAGTCATTCCTGAAATCCTTAACCGCTTCGAATATTTCTGCTCCTGTTTGAATTCTGCTTGCAGTCCCACTCTCGACAGTGTTATCAAACCATCCTTTTTTGCGTCTATAAGGATGTCCAGGTCTAAGCCGTTTCCTATTGCCTAGATACACATACTTTCTACTAAACTTCAACCATCTATGTGGTGTATCCTTCCCACATACAATACAAGCTTGTTTCCCCTTCACTTTACTTCCAGACAAAGTCCCTAAAGCTGGATAATCACTAATACTCCACAGCAACAAAGCTTTAAGTATGAATTTCTCTTTCATAAATGAATCGTACACCTCTATACCTTCATTCCACATATCCTTTAAGTCTTCCACCAATGGTTGTAGATAAACATCAATATTATTACTCGGTGCAGTTGGCCCAGGGATTAGCATGGTCAACATGATATTCTGAGCCTTCATACAGAGCAGTGGAGACATATTATAATTCACTAACAACACTGGCCAAGTACTATATTTGGTATTTTGAATAGAGAAAGGGTTCATACCGTCAGTGGAAATTCCTAGCCGGAGGTTTCTAGGTTCCTCAGCAAACTCAGGCCACTTGTCATTTACCTGAGCCCAAGTTATAGAGTCCACCGGGTGTCGCATTGTACCGTCTTCACTTGCATTGCTGAAATGCCAACGCAACTCCTCAGCAATCCTTCTTGATCTAAACATTCTCTGGAATCTTTCCTTGATTGGAAAATATCTAAGGACCTTCGCAGGAATTCCCTTCTTCACATTCCCACTGTGTTTATCGATTTCCCATCTTGAAGCATTACATCTCGGGCAGATTTCCAGCTTATCATACTGCTTCCTGTAGAGAACACAATCATTCTTGCATGCGTGAATGACTTCATAACCAAATCCAAAGACCTTCAAGAACCTCTTCATCTCATCTGTTGACTTTGGAAGGACATTGTCATCAGGCAGCATGTCATGGACCATCGTCAAGAGCTGATCAAAGTAGGACTCTGACATTCCACTCTTCACCTTTATGCGGTACAGGCCCATGATTGCAGAGACCTTAGTGTAGTTGGGACACGTCGCATACAATGGTGTTTCAGCTTCATTCAACTTCTTACAAAACTCAGATTCTTCTGTAGTTTCACCATTTTCAAACTGAGATCCACTAGGCTTCGGTGATTGTGGACTATCTTCATCATCATAAACTGTCCTAAACAGGTCATACGCATCCAAGCCAGAAACCTGACCATCATCCTTCTTAGCTTCTTTTGTGTCCCCATGCATACTCCATGATGTCTTCCTCTTGTATTTATGATCCATCCCTCTAATCACTAAATGATCCAATACTACATCGACATGTTGATGACTAACATTACGGCAATCGATGCACGGACAGAAAATCTCAGTAGGATAACCCAAAGACTTTGCTGATGCATTCACGAAATTTTTTGCGCCTTCAGCATACTCAAGGCTATTCCTGTAAAGAAAACCATGAAGTCTAACTATCAATATAACTCAGAACCACATTTGAAATTTATAGTATAAGAATATGATAGAGTTCCATACCTAGGTAACCAAACCCATGACTTCTCCATATTATACCAATCACAACACAGCTCCTCAGCCAATTATACAAGCATATGTGAGCATAAAACAATTTGATCAGACACTCAAATAACTACCATTTTCAATATCTTTAAGAAACATGGCAGAACAACTATGAGAGAAAGGAATCACAATCTTACGAGTCAGCTAAAGTCTTATGCTACAAAGGACTTGTAGATTCTGTTAAAAAGGAATTTTACACAAAAACATTAAAAAAAAAGAAAACGATTATACTCAGGAAACAAGAATAATGTAAAAAAAAAATAGAGAAAACTTACGAATTCACAAAGTCTTATGCAACAAAGGGCTCTCACGAATCTGCAAACAAATTCACACAAAGAACATGAAAAAAATAACTCGATTACTCATGGAAACAAGTCTAAATCGTAAAATCGAAATCCAATTTAAACCAAAAAGACCCTAATCAATACCTTGGACTACTGTGAAACCTGACCCAAAGAGCTACCTATAGAAATCATAAAAGTAATCGAAGGGTTAGTAGCCAACATGTGAAACCCCAAATTAAACCTAAAAACATAAGAAATTTGCATACCTTCGATCGAAGCCTGAACCAAAGCTACATGCATAAAGAGAAAAGTAATCAAAGAGGGTTAGTAGTCGACATGTAAGAACCCTAAATCGATACAAATCTCTAAACCCAGAAACACGAATTCAACCTAAACCCTCAAATTATACCTGGGAAATTGGAATCGGAAGGCTAACGACGACGATGACGGTGAAGATTTCACCAGATAATCTCTATATCACGGCGATACGACGATGTACAGACAGAGAGCTATAGAGTGAAAGAAGAGAGGAGAAACACGAAAAGATTTTTTGTCTTGATTTTTTTTTTTTTTTGGCTAAGTTAAGACTAAACATTTTTTTAAGACGCGGGCAACAAAAAAATTAATCCCGCTTAAACATAACATAGCACTAATTTTATGGCATGTGCAATTATAATAGGAGGGCATCGTAAAAAAATAGGAGGGAAATAACACTTTATACGCGCCCACACTTTTAATAGCAGAACCAATTTCCACACGCTATGAAAACGTGGTGTCTAACTCTATTATTGCGGAAAATTGAAAACCGCTATCTTTAGGTGCTATCAATAACTCAATTTCTTGTAGTGAGCGCGAGATGTAAGCTTGTGTATCCTTAAACAAAGTAGGCCACCAAAAGCTCTCTTGTAGAACTGTAGAGACAGTTTTGAAAGTAGCGAAATGACCTACATAAGCTGAGCTATGACATCCAAATAATATTCCATCCATTTCTTCTTCAGCCACACATCGTCGATATAAACTATATGCGCATCTCTTGTAAATGTATGGTTCATCCCAAAGTAGTGTCTTATATCTTGCAAGAATTTCTTCTTCTTATAGCCAAAGAATTTTGGTGGTTCGATGTCTGCAGCGAGGTAGTTGGCAATGTGCCTGAACCATGGGGTGTTGAAAGCGTATGACCGAGAGGTATTGTATCTATTGCGTAGACATTGTCATCCGACAAACTATCATTCAAAGGTCTTCTACTCGTATTCGCGAAAGGTGATATGTTACTCCATTGTCTGCTCCTTTTCGATCTCGGATCTCGATGTCGAATTCTTGCAGTAGAAGTATCCATCTTATTAATCTAGGTTTTGCGTCTTTCTTGGACATCAAATATTTGATCACCGTATGAACTATGACCTTAGGCACGACAAGATANCCCATAAATAATAATAATTAAACCTCACAATTTAATTCCCGGTTCAAGATTAAAAATCCGAATAACCAAGATCATAAATTATTAAATAAAATCACCAAATAAACGACAAGTCTAGATCACCCCCTCTTCCTCCCCCTGATCCCACGGTCACACTTTTTCTTTTCCTGCATCAATTAACACATAAGAGATGCATAAGTATTTCGATAAATACTTAGTGAGGCAATCCTCCCATCTACAGGCTAACAAATAATTAAGATAATTAATATAAATTATCACGAAAATACCGAATAAATCAAACATCTCATGAAACACCCGATCTAAACCCCCATAGATCGTAAACGGCCTATAATCACGAAATCACACCAATTATCAAAATTATTTAGTTACGCCTATGGTCATGCACTCACCTTATTCCCGCACAGAAAAATTCACGAGAAAATTCAGCAATTTTCTAGAACTCCCCGGGATGAATAAAGATAATAAAATAATAAAAAAAAACACCAAACACAATAATCCAATTATGACACCAACGCGTCTTCTTCCTTGCTCTGCAACACCACCGCCGTACGCCATGGCATCACCGTACACAAATGGCTCGCCTCCCGTGTTACTCGTAGTCGCCCGACGATCCGTGGCTTGCCCCCGCCACCGCTCACACCGCGAAGTTCGAATCACCGAAGCTCCAACCACCGCGATCACAATCACGCTCGCCACGCCATCGCCGCATCAAGCCTCAACAAAACTCGACGGCAACAATGAAACAACAGAGGAGGAAACTCTTTACCGTGATGGAGGGGACTCCCGCTTCCTCCGTACGCCAATACCACTTTGCCGCGCACCACCGCTCGAGTCTCCCTCTCTCTCTCTCTCTCCCCTTGCGGCGACCCTAGCCTCTCCCTAGCGTCACCCTCTGCTCGATGACCGCGTTTGAAGTTATCTCCTTCGATGGCTGATGCGAAACGTGAAGGACCGAGGGTTGGGGGCGTGAAGATAAGGATCGAGAGTTTAGGGTTTTATCACAATTCTCGCCATTTGCATTTTTGCCCTCCATCTCTCCGACCTCTCTAAAACAGCCCCACCACTTTTAATTCGATCAGAATTGTCCATCCGAACAACGTTCCAATTGATCAATTTAACCCCTAATTCTGCGAATTCTCAATTGGCCCCAAACTTCCAAAATTATCAATTAAACCCAACCGGAAAAATTGATTAACACGGATTTAGCCCCCCAACTTTTAATTAATCAATTTCAACCCAAAAATTGAATTTGGGATGTTACAATTCTCCCCCACTAACATAGATTCGTCCCCGAATCTAACACACCGCCAACCCGTGGCCAACCCCGCTATCCACACTCCACTAACAACGGTATCACGGCTCAACGCCATAGTGCCAAAGTTCCCTACTTGGTTTGGCCAACCAGTCCAACACCCGGGAGTATAACGACTTCACGACCCAACACCATGGATCGACCCGTCTAACGCATAGAGAGCCAGACAACGGCAATCTCTCTAGTGACCTGTGTCACCAATCAGGAATCACGTCGAAACCCAACCGGCCAGGTACACTCGGCAGTGACTCACCAGTGCACCAATTCTCTCTTTTGCCTTGGCCATCTCCTTTGCATCCAAATCCGATCAAGTTATGAGCATGTGAAAGGACAGGTGTCGCATCTTGATAGAAGGATCTAGAACTAGGGTTTTCAATCCCTTCTGTATATAAAGACTGCACAGAACAATTGTAAACTTAAGTTGAGAGGAATATAAAAAGTACAGAGCTTTCATAAAAGTGTTCTTCATTTCTGTTCTTAAATCCTTTCTTCTTCGTGTCTAAGTTTGAAACTGAGCAATGTCTCAGATTCCAACATGGTATCAGAGCGTGGAGAGGGTGTGTCTGATTTGTTTCCCTTCCCGACTCACATCAATGTGTCGAGCTTTGTGTATGTTAAGCTTGGTGATGATAACTATCTGGCCTGGAAAACACATGTCAAAGCGTTGTTAAGAAGTCAGAAGCTGCTTGGGTTTGTTGATGGTGGCCAGAAGCAGCCGATGGAGAAGATCCGCGTTAAGTTCCGTAATGAGATTACTGAGGTGAGTAACCCTAATTTTGAAGCTTAGCTGCAAACTGATCAGCTTGTTATGTCGTGGTTGTTTGGTACATTGTCTGAGGGTGCTCTGGGTTATACGTATGGTTGTCGTACTGCTCGTGATGTGTGGGTTGTTCTTGTTGAAAACTTTAATCAATGTTCTGTTTCTCGTGAGTATGATCTCCTTGCAAGTCTTCAGGTCATGACTAAAGGGAATATGGATATGCGTTTGTATCTTCGTGAGTGCAAGACTGTCTGTGATCAGTTGAGTTCCATTGGAACCGGTTTCTGAGAATATGAAGATCTTCCGTCTGCTTCACAGTTTGGGTAAACCATATGAGGCTTTTGCGACTTCGATCCAAACCTCGATGCATAAGCCTCTGGTCCCAAGTTACTCTCAAGTTGTCTCTCAGCTGATTGCCTTTGACAACCAAATCAAGGCATACATGCATGCTCCTGTTGATAATCACATGGCATTTCAGGTTCAAAACAATTTTAGCCCGCATACACAAGCCTTTGGTCAAGGAAGCAGAGGTAACTACGATAATAGAGGCCGTGGCCGTGGTAGCTACAATACGAGGGGTCGGGGATTCACAAAACAAGTGTCTAACTGGTCTGGTGGTCAGGGAGTTTCTCAGCCTCAGACACAACAAGGTGGATCTCGACCGGTTTGTCAGATTTGTGGAAGAACATGTCATGTGGCTTTACGGTGCTGGGATAGGTTTGATCATGCTTATCAGAGTACTGATATCCCTCAGGCCTTGGCTGATTTGCACATCTCTCATCCTCCATCTCAGGAATGGTTCCCGGATTCAGGTGCCTCTGCTCACGTTACAAACACAACTGCTGCTTTGGAAACAGCTCAACCTTACCATGGACCAGAAACTGTGATGGTGGCTGATGGTAATTTCTTACCAATTACTCATGTTGGATCTACTTCCCTTCCAACACCTGCATGTAGTTTACCTTTACAAGATGTCTTGGTCTGTCCTATGATACAAAAACCATTGTTATCCGTCCAAGTTATGTGATGATGCTGAGTGTGGAGTTTATTTTAATTATGACAAAGTGTGTGTTGTGGATAAATCTACTCAGAAGGTGTTGACACAGGGAAGAAGGCATGATAGTCTTTACATGTTGGAGAACATAGGAGCAGTGGCGTTCTATTCTTCACGCCAACGTGCTACTGATGATGACGTTTGGCATCAACGCCTGGGTCATCCCAATCCTCAAGTTCTCCAACACCTGAAGAATACTAAGTCTATTTTCAGCAATAAGTGTGGCTCCAACTCTATTTGTGCGTCATGTCAGATGGAAAAGAGCTCAAGGCTTCCTTTCTGATTTTCATGCCTTAGGACCTTAGGACATGAGCCATTGTGATTTATGGGGTCCTACTCCCACTTTGTCCGTCCAAGGCTTTCGTTATTATGCTATCTTTGTGGATATCAACTCTTGTTTTAGTTGGTTTTATCCACTGCGGTTTAAATCTGAATTCTACGATACCTTAATCAGTTTTTAGAAATTAGTTGAAAGGCAGTTTAGTTGCAAAATCAAAGTTTTTCGGAGTGATGGAGGTGGGGAGGTCACTAGTAATCAACTGAAACAACACTTTATTACTCAAGGAATTCAACATTACATGTCTTGTCCACACACTCCCCAACAGAATGGTTTAGCTGAGAGGCGACATAGACATCTTACAAAATTGGGGCTTACAATGATTTTTCACAGCAAACTACCTTTTAAATATTGGGTTGAAGCCTTTTATACTGCAAACTATCTGATCAACTTACTTCCTTCCTCTGTCTTGCAGTTTAAATCCCCTTTTGAGGTGCTGCTTCATAAAAAACAAGTATATACAGCCTTAAGAGTCTTCGGGTGTGCATGTTATCCATATCTCCGGCCTTATGCAGCTTCTAAGTTTGATCCCAAGTCCTTTCATTGTGTTTTTCTTGAGTATAATGCACAATACAAGGGCTACATATGTCTACACCTTGCGTCAAATCGTGTTTTCATCTGTAGACATGTTATCTTCGATGAGTTGTGCTTTCCTTTTCAGACTCCGGCTCAGCCTCTCACCTCTATAGATTCAACTGATCTTATCTCTCAGTGGGCTCAGTTACTGTCTGATGATACTAACAATAATGTTGTATCTCAGGTACATCCCTCACGATCCCTTCCTGCTGCTTAATCTCCATCATCAGTATCTCCTCCAGATATTGTAGCTGAAGTGTCTACCTCTCTAGAGGAAAAGTATTATGGGCGTACGGCAAGCCTTGATCTTGTTCCTATAGGCGACAATGCTTTTTCTTCTAGAGACAGGATGACATATTAATCTCCTTCTATGCTGACTGATACACCTGTTCTCGCACAATCTTCATCTCCTGAGTCTACTCTCCCTTCTGCTGTTGTTCTTAAACATCCGATGGTCACTAGAGCTCACAAAGGAATCGTCAAACCAAATAAGGGGTATGTTCTGTTTACAGATAAAAGTCTTCCTCATATACCTAAGAATGTTGCAGAGGCACTCAAACATCCAGGTTGGACGGCAGCTATGGAAGAAGAAATGAAGAATATCTATGGGAATCATACCTTTGATCTTGTAGCTGTGACTGAAAATATGAACGTCCTTGGCTGTCGTTGGGTCTTCACAGTAAAACTGAAGGCTGATGGTACTCTGGATCGGCTCAAGGCACGGTTAGTGGCTAGATGGTTCTTACAAGAGGAAGGAGTTGATTTTACATAGACTTTTAGTCCTGTCGTCAAAACAACAACGATCCGCATTGTCTTTGCTGTTGCAACTGCTAAACACTGGCCTTTACAACAGTTTAATGTCAAAAATGCCTTCTTACATGGTGATCTACAAGAAGAGGTGTTTATGATGCAACCTCCTGGTTATGAAGATTCTGTTCACCGTACTCATGTTTGTCGACTCAGAAATCCCTATATGGTTTACGGCAAGCTCCACATGCCTGGCTTGAGAAGTTTGCTAATTTTCTTCTGGAATATGGCTTTTTCTGCAGTCCTGCTGATCCTTCCTTGTTTATCTATCATCACCATGGTAAAACTATGGTTCTTCTTTTCTATGTTGATGATATGATTCTCACTGGAAGTTGCACACAATTGATTCAAGAGTTTGTTCAGATTCTTCCCACTCAGTTCTCTATGAAGGATATGGGTTAGTTAAGCTATTTCTTGGGAATCCAGGCCTTGTTTCATGATTCTGGTATGTTTCTACACCAAACAAAGTATACAGAAGAGATCCTCACAATTGCAGGCATGGATACCTGTAATCATATGCCCACGCCTCTTCCTTTACAACTGGATCAAGTTCGTCATGGTGATGAACTCTTTTCCAATCCAACTTACTTTCGGAGCATTGCAGGGAAATTACAGTATCTGACTCTCACGCGACCAGACATTCAGTTTGCCGTCAATTTTGTTTGCCAGCGTATGCATGCTCCCACTATAGCTGATTTCACCTTGATGAAGCGTATCCTACGTTATCTGCGTGGCACAAGCTCTTTTGGTATTAATCTCACAAAAGACAGTGATTTGTCTCTCTCAGCCTTTTGTGATAGTGACTGGGCAGGATGTAAGCAAACTCGAAGATCGACAATCGGCTTCTGCACTCTCCTTGGCTCACACTTAGTCTCCTGGAGTGCTAAGAAACAGCCAACAGTTTCTCGGTCCTCTACAGAGGCAGAGTATCGAGCTCTGGCCACTAGTGCTGCGGAACTTACCTGGATATCGACAGTCCTGCGGGATCTTGGAATCCGTCAGCAACATCCTGCTCGATTCCTTTATGACAATCTGTATGCAGTTCATCTCACAGCCAATCCCAAATTTCAAAGCCGAACCAAACATATGGAGATCGATTATCACTTCATCCGCGAGAAGGTTGCTCTTGGTCTTATTGAAACACGACATATTCCTGATCAGTATCAACTAGCAGATATATTTACCAAATCTCTTGTAAGATTGCCTTTCCTCACACTTCGAACCAAACTTGGAGTTTGTCTTCCACCACACTCGAGTTTGAGGGGGGGGGGGGNAGCAAACAAAGAAACTAAGAATAGAAAAGAGGTTTGAAAACGCGGAAACTCACTAATTCTTTAGGACGTCGTACTAACCTTCATTGTCGTGAACCAACTAGAACAAAGTTGACGTTAGATAGAAACGACCATGTACTTCGCCGTTTGCTTCTCAACTTCCCAAGTCCGACCCATGGTCTCATAAGGTTACCCAAATTCTTCATTGCTAACTTCTTTAAAGTTAAAGGCGTGCGATCTCATCGAGGGAGTATCGATCAAAAAACATGTAGACTTTCCTTAATCAAGTTACATGCTTACCTTGACAGTCTTAATTCCGGTTTCTTTCCTCTCCCTTTTTCTCTATTCCTTTGATCGATTTCTTCTTTTTCTTTTTGTTTCACGGGATTAAGGAATTCGAGACGCGAGTATTGATGGTGTTTGCCACCGAATCCCCGGTTCACTTCTTTTGGCATACTTTCATGAGACACGAGTATTGATGGTTTTTGCCACCGAATCCCCGGTTCACTTCCGCGCCATCCATATCCTTTTTGCATTGAAATATTTAACTGAGGGGAAGAGAGAGGGAAACCGTACTCACACAGGCTTGTCATGGCAGGCTTGAAATAGGTGTCTTGGTCGATGTATACCAAGCCCAAAGATGAGAAAAATTAAGTTGATTACGTTGAAGCCAGAGTTAATTCCTTCGGTTCCCTTAGAGAAATGGGCGTTTTTATGGTAGGTCGGTCCACTCACGAGTTTTCCATTAGTAAAAATCTACGGTCAATCTCTGTTAAACGGTCACTAAAAGTTGGTGTCACACGGTTAGTTCCAAGCAAAGTTCATAATTTCCAACATAATAGTTTTGACTCAATAAAACAACTCAAAAAAAATCATTAAAATGACTCAAGAAAAATAAAAATAACATCAAAGAAAAATAAAATGCGTTAGTAAACGATAAATCTCCCCGCAGACTTACTTTGCACCGTCCCGGTGTGAAAGTGAGCAATAGAAGGGAGCAGACAGACTCGATAAAATAAAAATAAATAGTAAAGAGATAATAAATAAAAGAAAAATTTTGACGAATGGACCTGGATCAGAATGTCTCGGAAACGGAAGATGAAATCTCGTTGATGTCGGATTCACGAGAAAGAACCTATGTCTCGTCGGAATCAGCTACGAACTCAAGCTCTTGTGGCGGATAGCTTGTGGCGTCGTCATGGGCAGCCTCGGTCTGATCGAAACCAGAGAGGAGTGAAAGGCTACCTAGCTCGTTATCCTACTTTCTCAGCTGCTCGTCGTGTTTGCGCTCCTTCCAACTCATCATCCTCATCTCTCAAGTGGTAACTCAATGTCTCCTCACTATCTTGCATAAAATCTTTTCCATGTCTTCTTCCTTATTGATTTTTTGTCTTCCTTGTTTCTTGGATTTGAGGAACGATTTCCTCCGGTTCTCGAAGCACCAAAGGTTTGTCGATTAACCGAATAAGCCTAGTGGAACGTCTGCGAGAGGCATCATCCGTCATTGGAATTTTCCTACAAAATTAAAATTCTTGAAGAACATTATTAGTAAATTGAAGAATTTACTAAAAATCAAGGAACTTGTCCCATTGCTTAGCATAATAAATTAAGAGCATAATGAGACAATATAAATCAACAAGAAGGAAAAAAAGATCAAAATCAATTTTCGCAAAAATATTAGCAATTTTCGGAGTTACTGTTCATGGCACAAAATGTTTCATCAAAAACTTGAATTTTAAGTTCTAGAATGCCAAAAACAAGAAAATCCCAAGTGCATATGATAAAACAAAATTAATGAATGCATAAACAACTCATAATTCACCCAAATTCGTTTTTAATGAAGAACACAAAATTTAGTTTTTGTGTAAGATTGATTCAAGGTGAATACAAGTCATAAATCCATCAAAATTGTAAAATCTATGGATAAACAAGTCTAACTAAGTGAGTTCTTTCTTAATCTAACAAAAGTTAGCTAAATCCATGGAAAACTCAAAAAGTTCATAAACAAAGTTGAGAAAATTGAGTTTAGAGAGAACATATGATATAAGCATGAGGTGAGAAACTTATATGTGTCAACCAAGTAACAATAAGAAACAATGATGGCTATGAGCTTCTTTCCTTGGACCTTGGGATAGGGTCGAGTGAATGTGGATTGAGAGCACCACACAAGCTATGGAAGGGCTTGTGATACAGCAAGGGTCTTGATCTTGGATCTTGGAGACAAACTCGACAAGAACAAAGAAGAATAGAAATCGATTCTGTAAAAAAAAAACTAGGGTTTATTCAATAATTCAAGTATACTATTTTAGGTTACAAAAAGGGCTTTATATAGCCAATAAATAAAACCAATCCTAACTAGGAAAAAGATATTAAAAAAATATTAAAGAAAGGAAGAGTTTATCTCTTCTAAAATAAAAAGGAAAAAACAACTAAATCCTATTAAGAAAAGGAAAAACAAATAAAAACTATTTTTCTATTGAGAAAAGGAAATCTTCTCACACTTTCTTGTTTATTCTTTTAGGGCCATGAATTTGAACTCCTTTATTGGGCTTAGGAATGTATCATGGATGCCAAACATAAGTCTGTAACCTCCTAAACGAATTGGGCCTTGAACTCTTCATGTTTAGCACCAGTTCGACCCATTTAGGCAAATGGGCAATAACTTTGTGATCCATTGGCCATTCCTTCTGATCTTGAGCTTGTTGGAACCATAAGAGATCCAGTAAGATTCTCCAATTGGTTCCGTGTCGAGATCGTACCTGAGTTGGGCTGTGCAACACGATCTTTGGCTCAGTCGCGCAATTGGGTATGAAGTAGATCCATCGGTTTGTAAAATTCATATCTTTCATGTCTGAACCAGTTTTGAGATGAATCCAATTTTCTCTGATTCTGTGATAGATCAAGATTCCAGAACAAATTGGTTCATAGTTTGATTCCTTCTGGTTTGGTTGAAAACCTCCATTGAACGCGCGTAGGTTCGAATCGAGTAAGCTTGAGTTCGCCTGATTTGAAAGTTGAATAACTTCTTTACCTGAACTCGGATTGGATTGATTCAACTTCGAGGAGTGCTCTAGTTGAGGTGAGCGTGTATTCCAAGTGGTCATTGGGATAGACAAGTTGATCTTCTCATGGTTTGGGCTGATTCTTTGATGTCTCTTCGGTATGTCCAATAGGTGGAAGGCTCTTGTCACCTTCTCCTCTTCATGGATTAGCTTGGATTCGAGGTCCTCATCAAGATACCTTGGATTTTGATGATAAATGAGTAAGGGAATGGAAATTCCATGGTTAATTCACTTCAAACCAAACTAATGAAACAAGATCCCCAATTTTAGGTTTTTGGGTTTTGGACTCAAGAACACTCTCTCAAGAACAAAGAGATGAGGTTTTTGGGTTTTTGATCCAAAAATCCCATTCCTTAGACTTAAAAATCATTTTTATGAAGTGGGGAAGGAAAAATCTTGTTTAAATCGGTTTAGGGTCGGTCTGGGAGAAGTTAAACAGAGGCGGGAAGAGAAATTTACCTAGGATCGGCCGGGTGGGAGGTGAGGCTGGGCCGATCCTGGAGGTCGAGGTTTGCCTCAATTGGAGGCTCGGGCTCGGGCCAAGGGGGATCGGGCCGGAGGTTGTCGCATCCCGGGTCGAGTTCTGCCACAGTTTGAGGCACGAGCTCGGGTCAGGAGAGATCGAGCCTAAGGTTTCTTGCCCTGGGTCGAGTTCTGCCTCAGTTTGAGGCTCGAGCTCGGGCTGGAACTCTTCTAGGCCGATTTCAGCGCCCAATGTTGGACATCTTCTCGTTTCTTCTCCGTTCTTCGTCAAAAACCTATTTCTTTTTTGTATTTTTATAACTTTTTTGAAAAATTCCTAAAAATGAAAACCAAATAACTAAGCATTTAATAAAGTTATAAAAATTAAAACAAAATTTAAAACCATTGTGGGTTGCCTCCCACACATCGCTTGTTTTAAGTCGTTAGCTCGACTCCTTTTGGTTTAAGCAGAGGATGAATCCACTAAAGGAAGTCAATCTCCTATAGCTTCTCTACACTCGGGACTTGACGGTTTGAGACTTCGTCTATTTGCAGCTTGGTGGTCTCCATTGTTGTCTAGAGGGACAATAATACGGACTCCCAAGGATGACTCAAAGGTTGGTGATGGGGATAATCCTCGACTCAAGTTTGGGCATGCGAACGGTCCAAAGATGAGTAAGGCGGTGGAACTTCGACCGTGAGACTCGTAATGCAAGGGAATGTGGTGTGAGAGGGAACTCTCAAAAATCCACACAGCTAGACACGTTTAGACGCTCTCAAGGTTTTCAGTTGATAGAATAGTCGGTACAAAAGGGGATCTGAAACCTTTTGAGAAGACTGGTTTGATCACTCGGAATCCACCAAGTAAATCGACAAAGTTTACACAGAACTTCAAGAGATCACTCTCTAAATCGCAAAAAGCAATATCAAATTAATCAAAGTTTGGTTTTTTATTTTATTCATATGAGTTACATTGCTTAAATAGACTAGAGATGTGCTAAAACAAAGCAATCTCGAAATTAGACTTATACTAGAAATTATTCACAAATGTAGAATGACTCTTATACTACTTTGACTCTTTGACTTGCCCCTTGATCTTCATGGTCGAATCTGAACTTGATGAGCCACGAATTGTTGGTCTGTTCGTTTGTCAGCCGCTAGCGGCTGCGGCCAGACGCAGCCGTTGTTGTTTGTTTGGCAGCCGCGCGGCTGGTCGTTGTGGCTGGTCGCTGCGACTGATCGCAACAGTTCTATACGCAACGCTGAAAAAATTCAGCATCCAGAAATTTCGAACGCAGATCGCAGAGTCCAGCCGCTGCGTTTGGCCGCATGAGGTTGCGTCTGGTAAACGAACACCGATTGGCCACAGCCGCATCCGCAGCCTCTTGCGGCAGGCAAACGAACATACCATGTATCTCCTCTTGGGCTTAGAAATGTATCCTGGATACCAAACATAAGTCTGCAAGCTTCCAATCCAGTTGGGCCTAGCATTCTCCAAGTATAGCACCAGGTCGACTCATTTAGGCAAATAGCGAATAACTTTGTGATCCGATGTCCATTTCCTCCGATATTGGGCTTGTTGGAAACACAAGAGATCCAGTAACATTCTCCAATTGGTTTCGTATCGAAATTGTACCTGAGTTGGGCTAGGCAACACGATATTTGGCTTAGTCACGCAATAGGGCCTGAAGCAGATCCAACGGTTTGTAAAATTCATATCTCCCAAGTCTGAACCGATTTTGAGATGAATCCGGCTTCTATGATGAATCAAGATTCCAGAATAATTTGGTTCATAGCTTGGTTTCTTCTGGTTTGTTTGGAAACCTCCATTGCACGCAGGTAGGTCCAAATCACGTAAGCTCGAGTTCACCTGAATTGAGAGTTGAATAACTTCTTTACCTGAACTCGGATTGGATTGATTCAACTTCGAGGAGTGCTCTAGATGAGGTGAGCATGTAGTCGAAGTGGTCGTTGGGATAGACAAGTTGATCACGGACTTCCTTTATGCTGAACAAGACACATGAGTCTTCTTGAGCAGTTTGAATATCATATCAGACAACCACACCGGGAAGAAGCTTTATCGAATTGTTTAGCTTCTTTTTGATGGATTCTTCTTCCTCATCCTTTGGGATGATGATTCTGAACTTGGAGAAGCATCTTGAGGGCATTTTACGCTTTTGCGTGACATGAATCACGTCCTCTTTATACGCCCTTGGTGGCAAAATCGAACATGTAGCCCTTGAGACCTTTTTGCACTTGGATTTTGTCGGTTTGACAACTTCCTTAGGTATGATGGGAGGGGTTGTTGATAAAACGTCTTGGGCCTTCTTAGTATCATTTCCAGTTTCTAATATTGGCTCCTCTCCTTTGCATATTGCCATACAATAAGAGATATCAACAATAACCGCAGGATATAACACTTCTTTGTTGAATTTTGAGAAGCAAATTTGTTGATTCCGAGAATCCACTATTGCTCCAATGATTTCAAGGAATGATGAACCAAGAATCAGTGGCTTGTGAGGGTCATCTTTCATCTCCAACACATGGAAGTCAACTTTAACATCATAGCTTCCTACGTGTAACAGAAGATCCGGGATGAAACCATGTGAGGTTGTAGAAGAAGCATCTCCATACGACATAGGCAACTTAGAGGATTTTATGTCTTTAATCCCCAACTTCTTTGCTATTCCTTTGGACATGATGTTTATGTTAGCTCATGTGTCACACAAGGAATCCTTGAATTCAATTCCATTGATGATGCAAGGAACAACAAACTTCCCCGGATTATCGACTTACTTGAATGGCTTTGTCTTGTAACCTCCGAATTATTCCCATGGGTAAGGTTCTTGTTCTGGTCTTGTAACCAAGTTAACATCCTTATGAGGTGGTGCAGGGGTGCGCACGAATTCATCTTCATGGGTAGATATGTTGATACAAAACGTTTCAGCTTTAGCTTCTTCTTGCTTCTTCACATCCTTCTTTGTTTGAAAAATCTGAACATTAAGCTCGTTGTCATGGACATATGGGAACTCATACCTGTTTCCTCTATTATTAAAGATAGTATCCATCATCTTTTTGCTCTTGAGAAGCTGAGCAACCATCATCTTTAACTCCAAAATTTTTGTAGACATCAAATTCGTAATGACGGTTTGAGCTGTCTCGTCGTATGAGTAATGGTTGATGTCACTTGCAGCCAAGTTCTCTATCAAGGTCTTTGCATCAGCTACTGAGTTTGTCATGAAGTCCCTGTTGCTTGATGTATCAAGGCACATCATGTACTCACGCCTAATGCCTTGATAGAAGATGTTCCACAATCTACCATCGGAGAAACCATGTTGTGGACAATCTCTTGCATACTCTTTGTAATGGTCCAAGGCTTCATAGAATGGTTCGGTGGGACCTTGTTGAAATCCAGAGTGCTTGCTTCTAATTCGATTTCCTCGTTTCTTGGTGAAAAACCTTTCGAGAAAAGCTTCCTTGAATTCGGCCCACGAGGTGATCGAATGAGAAGGAAGTGATTTCTTCCACCGAAGTGCTTTCTCCGCCAAAGAGAAAGTGAATAGCTTGCATTTAATATAGTCATCTTCGACTCCATTAGTACTAACAATGCTCCTTATGTCTTCAAATGAATCGAGATGGTCCAAAGGATTCTCTTGAGGAAGACCACGAAACTGATTTTGTTTCACTAAGACGATGAACTGAGGGTCTATCGTATAGTTCAAAAGTTGTGGTGGCTGAGGGCAGATTGGATCTCGACTTATCAAGAGAGCTTGTGTTGAATTGAAGTGCCCAATGGTCTCATGCTTCATAGGCGCCAGCCGTTGGAGAACATGAGCCATCCTTGAAGTTGTTCTATCTCTTGCTCAAAACCTGAAACACACAAAGATAGAACCAAAGAAAAACAAAAGTAAAAAATTAAAAAGTAAAAGTTTTAGACTAGATTCTAAACTGAAACTTGTAGACAAACTATAAAAGGTCCCCAGCAACGGCGCCAGAAAACTTGATGTGGGTAAGGTTTTCACCCAACTTCTACTACCTGCAAGCGCACAGCAAATCAAAATAGTATAGGTGGGATCGATCCATAGAGACCTCAAGTTGTATTACAAATTTATAAGAATCAAACAAAATATTATGGTTTTGGTTTTTGAAAAGATTGAAAACTAAAATGCGTAAACAAGTAAATAAAACGATGCAAATTCAATAAAAGAAAATACTAGGCGTTCGGTTAATCGCAGAAATTCATAAATCAATAAACCATTTAAATCGAATGATAGGGAAATAATAGAAACCGTTCTAGAACTCAAATCACGGATGTATAATCATTCCACTTTCGTGGCTCTGACCACTATGTTTTAACAACCTAATAGACTCAACTTTCGATGGTTATTACAAGTTGAAAACATGCATTAAATTAATTCGTTCACGATTCAATTGTTCACAATACTCCGCAACTTGACTTTTGGAAGGTTACGACATATTGCTCATCAAATACTAGTTCCGGCAATATAACAAACTTTTGGAGAGTATGTTAACCCAAGGTCTGATGCTAGATGATCAGAAAAGCATGCAGCATTACGAGCAAGTAAAGATGAAGAAACCAATAGATATTCCCAATTTAATCGATAAAGGCTTAACAATTCATGAATTCTTTGATTACCGACAACCTAGCAAGATGATTACTCACACATGACGATGATAACAGCACAGAGAGATCGAAAGGAATTCATAGCTTTATTAAAGAGATAAGGGTTTAGAAAGATCAAACCGAAAATCCTTGAACAAAGGTGAGAAAACTCCTCTTTGAATCTCTTAGAACCGAAAACAATGAAAAGAACTATANATTATGGTTTTGGTTTTTGAAAAGATTGAAAACTAAAATGCGTAAACAAGTAAATAAAACGATGCAAATTCAATAAAAGAAAACACTAGGCGTTCGGTTAATCGCAGAAATTCATAAATCAATAAACCATTTAAATCGAATGATAGGGAAATAATAGAAACCGTTCTAGAACTCAAATCACGGATGTATAATCATTCCACTTTCGTGGCTCTGACCACTATGTTTTAACAACCTAATAGACTCAACTTTCGATGGTTATTACAAGTTGAAAACATGCATTAAATTAATTCGTTCACGATTCAATTGTTCACAATACTCCGCAACTTGACTTTTGGAAGGTTACGACATATTGCTCATCAAATACTAGTTCCGGCAATATAACAAACTTTTGGAGAGTATGTTAACCCAAGGTCTGATGCTAGATGATCAGAAAAGCATGCAGCATTACGAGCAAGTAAAGATGAAGAAACCAATAGATATTCCCAATTTAATCGATAAAGGCTTAACAATTCATGAATTCTTTGATTATCGACAACCTAGCAAGATGATTACTCACACATGACGATGATAACAGCACAGAGAGATCGAAAGGAATTCATAGCTTTATTAAAGAGATAAGGGTTTAGAAAGATCAAACCGAAAATCCTTGAACAAAGGTGAGAAAACTCCTCTTTGAATCTCTTAGAACCGAAAACAATGAAAAGAACTATAAAAATCGATCGTGTTTGGTGTTTAAAGAGGCGTGGCTCGGTTTATTGTGGTGGCTTGTTGCTTACAAGATGCTAAAAACAAGTATTTATAGCCTTACTAGGGTTTCATTAAACCGAAAAAGGCAATTTTTGGGTCGCAGGGTCGGCCACGATTCTGGGCCAAGCTCTTGGGCCAAGCTCCTGGGCCGAGCTCAGGCCCAATTCGGACACGTCTTCAGTAAAATCGGTGTATCTTCCTGACCACTGCTCCGAATGACTGGAAACCAATTCCATATGAAAGATGACTCAAAAGGATATCTTTCCACCAAATTTCATTTCATTTCATCAAAGGGAAGGCATCCGACGAAGGCAAAACTTATGATGCATATGTGCTGTCCAATTGGAGAAATCCGCCTTTCTTGAGGTTTAGGTGCTTGGCATATCTTTTGGACTTGGAAACATGTCTTGGATGTGGACAACTCCTTTTTGGCTCCATTTTGCATCATTTTTGATGATTTGACCTATATAGACTTTAAAACTACAAATACGATAAAACTACCTCAAAAAGCACAAAATCGAATAAAAATGCTTAGATAAAATACTAAAATCCCTACTTAAAACAGTAAATATAGAGTATATCACATAGCACGGGTCGGTGGTGAATGGAAGTTGAAGTGTAACAAGATCGCCTTTGCGGACACTTCCCATGTTTGCTCTCGAGAATATGGTGTGGGCTAAGAGCTTGTGTACGAAGCGGACAGCGGAATGCGTGAGTAAGGAAGCTTTAGATCTTCTGTTGTCGTAGTCGCCTTGTCCCATTATGCTCCATAGATCTTTATCGGGATTCTAATTGGGGTGAATCTAATCGAGATATTGAAGCTTTAGAGCTTCACAAAGTTCTGGAACGGTTAGAGCATAAGAATATCCACTTACGGTAAAAGTAAGTGTACCGTCATTCGCTCTTGGATTGGAGCGTCTCTTGTAGCACATGGTGACGGTTGCTAAGAATTCCTTGGTGAGATATTCGTAGGTAGGAAGATTGAGCTCCATGAAAGGTCGAAGTTGAAGTACATCAAGATACCAAATCACGTCTTCTCGAATCCCGAGCGTGTCGAGAGTCGAGTAATCTATACTAGGTGTTGATTTGATAACCATCCTCATGAGCTTCTCTAAGTAATTGATATTTGGGTCCATAGGCTGCCCGACATATCATACCTTTGGTCTTGGTTCTGGAGGTGGAGTTGGTTCATGTGGTGGAGAAGGTGTCGGTCGCGTGGAGGGATAGGTACACAAGTTCGAGTCGATCGTCTTCGACTAATAAAGAACTCGCCGATATTTGTGTCGTCTTCTACGCTTGTTGTATTCGACTTGGCTCTCCTCGGGACGCCTAGAGATTGATCTCTGGGACGATTCTCCTATGTAACCGCTCTTCTTCGAGCGAATTGTGAGCATTCTCTCGTGGTTCATTGTTCCTACAAAATAGAGAAACAACTCGGCAAAAATATGAGTATGGATGTGATTGAAAGGTTTCAATGCGCGAGGATACTAAATCGAGTATCAAGAGACACATTCAATAAACAAACGAGCAATATTGTACATAAATCAAGCAAATCGAGGTGATAATCATAAATTTTGGGTTTGTGACGCACTTGCATAAAACAAAATTCTAAAAATAGGTTNTCGAGCGAATTGTGAGCATTCTCTCGTGGTTCATTGTTCCTACAAAATAGAGAAACAACTCGGCAAAAATATGAGTATGGATGTGATTGAAAGGTTTCAATGCGCGAGGATACTAAATCGAGTATCAAGAGACACATTCAATAAACAAACGAGCAATATTGAACATAAATCAAGCAAATCGAGGTGATAATCATAAATTTTGGGTTTGTGACGCACTTGCATAAAACAAAATTCTAAAAATAGGTTTTAAGCTCATCTTCATGAAAATTTCAGTAGGTTACCGTTTATCAATTGTCAATATAACAAGACTTTGCCAAATTAATCAAAATTACTCTCCAATTTCGTTTTTAGTTAAGCTCAAAAATTTCAAATCACAAAAATCTCAAATTCATAATAATTAAGTGCTAAAATTGAAATCTAGACATTCTAGAAGTTCAATATCAAGTTCTCTAACAATTTCTAGCTATCATAGACATAGATCTAGTTAAATAAAGAAAAACCTTAGAGCTCATATGACAAAGTAGGGATTTAGGTTCATATCTTGGTGGAAAAGATGAGATAGTTGTGGAATTGGAATCTCGTTTGAAAAATAGTTATAATGGACCAAAGAATTTTTGTAAAAGCTTTAAAATTGAAAATGTTGTTCTTGTTCAAAATCTCCAAGTCTCTTGGAAGAGAAGAAGAAAGAGAGCTCAAATTTTGAAATACTCTTTTTGTCTTTGAAAAGTTGTTTTATACAAAAAGAAGTTTTCTGTTTTTCAAAAACTTTTTGGAACTTACCTTAGCGGAACACAAATATTAAACCGGAATGGTTCAATTTCATGTCGGGAACGTGTTCGGGATTGCACGGTTCAGGTTTGGAATGGTTCGGGAAACGTCGCAACATGATTCGGTTCGGAATGGGTCTGGTGCGGGTCGAGCTGCTCCGCCGCGTCCAACAGCTTCTTCGCCGCGTGACCGGCCAATGCAGGCGCGGTCGATGGCCTTCTCGCCGCGGGTCGGGATGCTTCGACCGCGGCCAACTGGCCTTCGTCTCGAGAGTGTTTTCTTCCTCGTTCCTTTGGTGCTTCTCGATTCGTTTCGAATGTCCTCTTCATTTTTTTGTGTATCTGGTTTGTTGAATGTTTTTGGGTTTTTATATAAAGCATGAAATACTAAAAAGAAAAACGTTAACACAAAAAGAACGATAAAATAAAACAAAAAAACGTACCAAATGGGTTGCCTCCCATCAAGCGCTTTTGGTTAAAGTCGTTAGCTCGACTTTTGGTGGGATCTAGGCTTGAGCAGAAGATGTCCTAGGAACAAACATTCCTTTGGTGTCATCAAATTTGAAATGTGGTTTGCCTATGTCTTGTTATCCCCTTCTTCTTTCAGCGTTTTCTTGGAACCTTCGCGTTTTGAAGAGCTTGCTTCGTTTTTTTCGAGCATCCCTTCCACTCGCTCTTCTTTGGTGTCTCTTAAGTCGGGTGGAATGGTGACCCTGATTTTTGCAAATGGTTTAGAAACAAAAGGTTGACTTACCTTTGGTGGCCTTGTATTAGTCGATTCATCTTTCTCTTTTTCTCTAGGAGAAATCGACTTTTTCTTCTTGTGCTTGTCTCTTGGAATTGGGATTCCATCTGAGACAGTTGGATAGAACTTTCTTTGATCGACATTCAAGAAAACAACATGACGGTTGGCGTGATCAAGGATGGCGCCAACAGTAGCTATGAACGGTCGACCAAAATTTAATGGTCTATCCTTGTCTCGATCCATCTCGAGTACTTGAAAATCAGCGGGAACAATCTTGTTTTTTATAAGTAGTTGAAGATCGTTGATCACTCCCTTGGGCTTCTTTTGTGATGAATCTCCAAAAATTACGCTCACGGTATATGGTGTGAGACTCTTTATACCAAGGTTCTCGGAAAACGTCTTTGATATAATGTTGACGTTGGCTCCCGAATCGCATAGACAATCTACAAAATATATCCCGGAAATCAAGCAAGAGAAAGAAAAACGTCCCAGATCATCGGCTTTTCTTAGCCTTTGAAACGGTGTTTGTTTTGGTACCTCAAATGGTGGTTCTCGAACCGTGTTGGATTCGGTATTGGCTCTTCCATAGAGTGGGACTAATTATGAAGCTTCTCCTTGCTTCGTTTCATTGTTGACTTCCTTTTTGGGCACGGTAGAAATCACGTTGCAAAATCTCTTTGGGTTATCTTCTACTCTTCCGGGTAAAGCTCTGTTCGGTCTCGTAGATGAGTCTGCGGTTTGAGAGACTTGCATATCTAACTTCTTGACATGGATCGAAAGAGATTCGAATTTCCCATTCAAGTCATTGTACATACAATCTACTTTGACATTAATATCTTTCGCCGTCTTCTCGTTGCTTTGAGAGAGTAGTTGAATGATTGCTCGAGCTTTGCTATTTGGGCAGCAAGTTGAGTGTTAGACATACCTTGTTGCTACGTGTTTGAGTTGTTGTAAGGAGCGGCTTGAGTGTTGAAAGGTGCTCGTGGTTGGAAGTTTCCATTTCCTCCATAGTTCCCGTTTTGGAACCGGTTTTGAAAAGGCTTGGATTGTTGAGGATAGAGTTGGTCTTGGGAGTTCTCCACGTTCGGATTTTGGTATGATAGATTGTTGAAGTTGGTGTTGCAGAAGTTATTGTTGAATCCGTTGTTGAAACGGCTTTGGTTAGAATTTTGTGCTCCCACATAGTTAACTTCTTCTTCTTGAGAATACGAACCGTTGTTGTCGGTTCGTAATAAACATCATATTTGGCTCCAACAATAGCTTCACAAGCATGTCCTTGGCAGTTTTGGTTCTTGAGAATTTGATTCATCATGTTCTTTAGCTCGGTTATCTTCTTGGATTCCGATACATTCGATCTAGTCGATCTATCATAGTCGGGAGAATTGTTGCTATTAGCCATGGCCAGATTCTCTATGAGGGCTCTTCCTTGGTTGATGGTCTTTGTCGAAAAGTCTCCATTGCTAGCCGTGTCAAGAGAAAGTTGATATTTCGGTAATAAGCCTCGGTAGAAAGTGTTGAGCAAATTCGGACCAGAAAAACCGTGGTGAGGGCAATCTCTCTCATACTCCTTGAAACGTTCCCAAACTTCATGGAAAGATTCCACCGGTTGTTGATGAAAGCTTTGGATTTTGTTTCTCAACGAGTTGGATCTCGACTTGGTGTATAAATGGTTTAGGAAGGCGGCTTTGCACTCTTCCCAATTAGTGATAGATCATGCGGGCAAGGATTTCAACCAACGGTGTGTTGATATTCTCAGATTTTACTTGTTTAGCATGCATTTTACTTAGCGTTTTTATTCGCATGCATGCATAATCATCGTTTTCCTTAGTATTTTGGTCTAAATTAGAGTCTAGCTAGATTGCATTAAGTCCTAGTGAGTCTTGCATGTTTTGGGGTCTTCTTCCAGGTGCTTGGAAACACTTTAGGAGGATTGGAGGTCACCGAACCAAGCCAAATCGGAGTTGAGTACAAGAAGAGATGGCCAAGGCAAAAACAGCAAAAGGAGAGGAGTGTACCGACCCATCCTGGGTCGGTATGATGGGTCGGTATAGGGACAGAGACAAATACCGATCCAGAGTCGATTTCATGCCGCCCCAGAATCGACCGACACACTCACCTGGAACGACGACGAACTGCTCGACGTACCTTCCCTTCACACTACACCGACCGGTCCTGAAGCGGTATTTCCCGATCGGTATGAAGACAGAAGCTAACACCGATCCAAGAACTCTCCCGTACCGGCCCAAAAACAAGCNGATGACAATTAAAACTGATCATAACTTAGCTGAGGTTTGCATGGATGATTGGGCTGATCTTATTAAAGAGTATTTGCCAGATGATAATTTGGCTGCCGAAACATACTATGACATACAGAAGTTGGTGTTTAGTCTTGGGTTGCCTTCTGAGATGATAGATGTATGTGTTGACAATTGTATGCTTTTTTGGAAAGATGATGATAAGCTGCAGGAATGTCGATTTTGCCAAAAGCCGAGATTCAAGCCACAAACTTCTGGGCGTAGTAAGATACCGTACCAACGGATGTGGTATCTTCCTATAACTGATAGGTTGAAACGATTGTATCAATCTGAAAGGACAGCTGCATCGATGAGGTGGCATGCAGAACATTCACAGAGAGAAGGAGAAGTGACTCACCCGTCAGATGCAAAAGCTTGGAAACACTTTAACACGGTACACCCGGAATTTGCTAAATTTAAGCGAAATGTGTATTTGGGCCTTTGCACTGATGGATTTAGTCTATTCGGTATGTATGGTAGGCAATATTCTTTATGGCCAGTAATCCTAACGCCATACAACCTTCCTCCAGATATGTGCATGCAAAGAGAATTTTTATTCTTGAGTATATTAGTACCTGGTCCGAAGCATCCCAAGCGTTCCCTTGATGTGTTTTTGCAGCCTTTCATACATGAGTTGAAACAGTTGTGGTATACAGGAGTTCGTACATATGACTGTTCGAGGAAAAAAAATTTTACGATGCGTGCGGTGCTTATGTGGACAATAAGCGACTTCCCTGCATACGGGATGCTATCAGGTTGGACGATGCATGGGAGGTTATCTTGTCCGTATTGCCTCGATCGGACTTATATGTTTCAGCTGAAACATGGTCGAAAAACATGCTGGTTTGATTGTCACCGTCGATTTCTACCAATCAACCATCCATATCGGAGAAATAAGTGATTGTTTAGGAAGAACAAAATCGTGCGTGTCCCCCCACCAGTGTATCTATCTGGGGAAGATCTAGAAGCGCAAATAGATCATTTTGGGGGACTAGAAACGGTGAATCGTGGGGGAAATTGGCACACTCCAGCTAATATGCCTGATGGATACGAGGTCAATCACAATTGGCACAAGAAAAGCATTTTTTGGGAACTTCCGTATTGGAAAGATCATCTGCGACATAATCTTGATGTCATGCACATTGAGAAAAACTTTTTTGATAACATCATGCATATAGTGTTAAACGTGAAAGGAAGAACCAAAGACAGCGGAAAGTCAAGATTGGACTTGCCCGATATTTGCAACATAAATGAGTTACATATTATGAGCAATGGGAAATCACCAGTTCCTATATTTTGGTTGGGTGCAGAACAAAAGGCAGCTTTGTTCAATTGGGTTTCATCTGATGTGAAGTTTCCTGATGGGTACATATCCAATCTGGCTAAATCTGTTGAGAAATGACAAAAGTTTTCAGGGATGAAGAGTCATGACTGCCACGTGTTTATGCAACAATTACTTCCTTTCGCATTTGCCGAACTCCTTTCAGGAAATGTTCATGAAGCAATTGGAGGTAAGAGACATCATCATATCACATATAATTTGTTCAAATATATATTGCACTATATAATTTTGGTGTTGCAAGCATCATAGCGTTTTTTCGGGATCTTAGTACACGGACGTTGTCAGAAGATGTAATTGCACAATTGGCTGCTAATATTCCAATATTGTTGTGCAATCTGGAGAAGATATTCCCGCCGGCGTTTTTTGATGTTATGAAACATCTTTCCATTCATTTCCCTCACGAAGCAGAACTAGGCGGGCATGTTCAGTTTAGGTGGATGTACCTATTCGAGCGCTTCATGAAACATTTAAAGGGGAAGGCTAAAAATCTAGCAAGGGTTGAAGGATCAATTGTTGCGGGAAGTTTGGCCGAAGAAACTTCACACTTCACTTCATACTATGTCGCTACAAAAGTCCGCACACGTAAACGGAAACCCCGACGATATGATGATGGTGGTGTGGGAAGAACTTATTCAGTAGAGGGTGTCCCAGACATCTTCTCACCAATCGGTTGTCTTGGTGGAAAAGTGAAGGAAGTTTGGTGGTCTAACGAGAATGACAGGCACAGCGCACATACGTACATCCTCCTAAATTGCGAGGAAGTGGAACCTTTCGAGAGGTAACGTGACAATTTAATTATCCACTACTAATTTATTATATATATAGATAAAGGTGTTA
>PKMM01000907.1:57263-104597 GCA_002933915.1 Eutrema heterophyllum
GGGGCTAGTGTGAGTCTCATGCCGTTCTCGGTTGCTAAAAGATTAGGCTTCACGACGTACAAAGCTTGCAACATATCTTTGATCTTGGCGGATAGAAGTGTGAGAGTACCCATCGGTTTGCTTGAGGATCTACCAATCATGGTTAGAGATTTCATTGTCCCAACGGACTTTGTTGTGCTTGAGATAGATGAAGAGCCTAAAGATCCACTCATCTTTGGGAGGCCGTTTTTGGCAACCGCGGGAGCTATCATTGACGTGAGAAAATGGAAGATTGATTTGCATTTGGGTAAAGATGAAGTGCTTGAGTTCAACATCAATGATGTCATGAAGGAGCCCACAATTGACGGTCAATGCTTATACATTGAGACGATGGACGAGCTCGCGGATGAGATACTTGAAGATATGAGTCTTGAAGATGGGTTACAAGTGGCTTTGACACAAGAACAAGGCGAACATGGGCATTTGAGTGAGGAAAGCGAAGGGTACAAGCTACTTTTAGACTCACACAAGCCGGGTGATAGAGAGACTCCGTTCATTGAGTTGGGTAGTCAAGTGACTAATTGTGGAGATGGGTCAAGCATGGTTTCGGTTCACGAGAGCTTCGCTATACAAGTGGATCGAGTGGAGGACGAGATGGATGCTAGCAATGGTAAGTCTAGCAATGATGACGATTGGAGTGAGCTCAAGGCGCCTAAGGTGGACCTCAAACCGTTCCCTAAAGGGCTAAGGTACGCTTTCTTAGGTCCCAATGAGTCTTACCCGGTGATAGTCAATGATGAGCTTAATGAAGATGAAATTGCCGCACTCTTGAAAGAATTAAGGAAATTTAGAAGAGCAATTGGATACTCCCTAAGTAATATCAAGGGTATCTCTCCATCTCTTTGCACACATAGGATCCATCTAGAGAGCGAATCGATGACTTCTATTGAACACCAACGTAGGTTGAATCCTAATTTGAAAGAGGTAGTCAAGAAAGAGATTCTTAAGCTCTTAGATGCGGGAGTTATCTATCCTATCTCTGATAGTGCGTGGGTATCTCCAGTCCATGTGGTGCCTAAAAAGGGTGGAATCACGGTGATAAAAAACGACAAGAATGAGTTAATACCAACTAGGACTATCACCGGTCATAGGATGTGCATTGACTATCGAAAACTTAACTCCGCCACTAGGAAAGATCACTTCCCCCTTCCTTTCATTGATCAAATGCTTGAGAGACTCGCCAATCACCCATTTTATTGCTTTTTAGATGGTTATTCGGGATTCGTTCAAATCCCAATTCACCCAAATGACCAAGAGAATATGACATTTACATGTCCTTATGGCACATTTGCTTATCGAAGGATTCCGTTTGGACTATGTAACGCACCCGCCACATTTCAAAGGTGCATGATGTCGATCTTTTCGGATCTAATTGAGGAAATAGTCGAGGTCTTTATGGACGACTTCTCGGTCTATGGCTCCTCGTTTTTTTCTTGCTTGTCAAATCTTTGTAGGGTTCTTACGAGGTGCGAGGAGACGAACTTGGTGTTGAATTGGGAGAAATGCCACTTTATGGTGCGGGAAGGCATCGTCCTAGGACACAAGATCTCGGAACGGGGTATAGAGGTAGACAAGGCCAAGATAGAGGTGATGGTTAGCTTGGAACCGCCAAAGACGGTGAAAGATGTCCGAAGCTTCTTGGGGCACGCGGGCTTCTACCGTCGCTTCATCAAAGATTTCTCGAAGATCACAAGGCCTCTCACTAGGCTACTTTGCAAGGAAGTTGAGTTCGTTCTTGATGAGGGGTGTATGGTGGCGTTTTTGGAGATAAAGAAGGCGTTGGTTAGTGCTCCCATAGTCCAAGCCCCGGATTGGGATCTTCCTTTAGAGATTATGTGTGACGCGAGTAATTTCGCGGTTGGAGCCGTCTTAGGGCAAAGGAAGGATAAGAAGACCAATGCCATCTACTATGCAAGTAGGACCTTGGATGACATCCAAGCTCGATACGCTACTACGGAGAAGGAGTTGTTGGCGGTGGTTTTCGCCATGGAAAAATTTCGGTCCTATGTTGTAGGTTCAAAGGTGATTGTCTACACGGATCACGCAGCCTTGAGATACATTCACGCCAAGAAAGACACGAAGCCAAGGCTACTCTGTTGGATCTTACTCCTATAAGAGTTTGACTTGGAGATAGTTGACAAAAAAGGAATAGAGAATGGGGTAGCGGATCACTTGTCTAGAATGAGGATTGAAGACCTTGTTCTAATCGACGACAAACTTCATGAAGAAAGCCTTATGTTGGTGAGTGTCTTGAGAAAAGGGATAGAGGCCACGAAGAGTCTTGAGAATGCGAGCGGTTTAGAAGACGGCAAGCTCCCTTGGTACGCAGATTATGTCAACTACTTGGCATGCGGAAGAGAGCCGCCTAAGTTAGAAGGGTACAAGAAGAAGAAGTTCTTCCATGATATCACTCGGTTCTATTGGGATGAGCCGTTCCTCTACAAGTTGTGCTCGGATGGTTTATACCGACGGTGCGTCCCGGAAGAAGAGGTCAACGGGATTTTGTTTCATTGCCACGGTTCATCATATGGCGGTCATTTTGCTTCATTCAAGACGTCGACAAAGGTTCTACAATCCGGTTTTTGGTGGCCAAGTCTATTCAAGGATGCACATGCTTTTGTTTCCAGTTGTGATGCTTGCCAAAGAAAGGGGAATATTAGTAGAAGAGATGAGATGCCTCAAAACCCGATCCTCGAGGTGGAACTTTTTGACGTGTGGGGCATAGATTTCATGGGACCGTTCCCCTCTTCGTATGGGAACCAATATATCTTAGTGGCGGTGGATTACGTATCTAAATGGGTCGAGGCGATTGCTAGCCCGACGAATGATGCAAAGTGGTACTCAAGCTGTTCAAGACGATCATCTTCCCGCGATTTAGTGTCCCAAGAGTTGTGATAAGTGATGGAGGGAGCCATTTCATAAACAAGGTGTTTGAGAGCTTACTCAAGAAGCATGGAGTCAAACACAAGGTGGCCACACCTTATCACCCCCAAACGAGTGGGCAAGTGGAGGTTTCTAACCGGCAAATCAAGGCAATTTTAGAAAAGACCGTTGGGAGCTCAAGAAAAGATTGGTCCGTGAAACTCGATGACGCATTGTAGGCCTATCGAACCGCTTATAAGACTCCCATTGGAACGACCCCATTCAATCTTCTTTATGGGAAATCTTGTCACTTGCCGGTAGAGTTGGAGTACAAAGCGTTATGGGCGGTTAAACTTCTCAACTTTGATCTCAAAGCCGCGCAAGAAAGACGTTCGATTCAGCTCCAAGAGCTCGACGAGATTAGGCTAGAGGCCTATGAGAGTTCGAAGATTTACAAGGAGCGAACCAAGGCGTTTCATGACAAAAGCCTTGTGCGAAAGAAGTTTATAACCGGAGACCAAGTGCTATTATTCAATTCCCGGTTGAAGCTGTTTCCCGGGAAACTCAAATCTAGGTGGTCTGGTCCGTTTAGAATCAAGGAGGTACGGCCATATGGGGCTATCGTTCTCGTGAACAAGAATGGTGAAGAGTTCGTCGCAAATTGGCAAAGGCTCAAGCCATATCTTGCCAATGATTTCATTGAAGTAGGGACCTCACTCCCTCTCGATGACGCTCCACCTTCCGCCTAAGCGGGTAACCAAAGTCAAACTTAGAGACTCTAAACAAAGTGCTCTTGGGAGACACCCCAAGCTTATCCATTGTATATATTTTTTGTTTTCTACGTTTTTCTATCTCTTCTAGATCTTTTTGATGTTTTGTTTAAGTGTTGATAGGTTCTTGACGGGCCGCGAAGTCTTGGATCAACGGTTTTGAAGAGCGACATGATTTGACTGCGAAAACAAGAAATCTGGAGGACTATACCGCCCCATCCTGGGTCGGTATGGTGGATCGGTATCACACCAGGAGGCTATACCGACTGAGTGCACCGAGCAGGAACGGGTCGGCACAAAAAGAAGGAAGAGGACCTGACAAAGTGGACCGATCAACTCCCAGCCGGTGCTAATCAAGCGGTACAACAACAATTTTTGTGCCGCTCGGTTAGTACCGCACCAGGATGGGCCGGTACAGAGAGAAATCCTTGCCGAGCGACTTCTAGCCGAAATAACTTCACGCGGGCAAGTTTTCCGCCGAGGGAAATGCACCCGAGATAGTTTTTAATCGGCTAGAAAAGGATAGAGACACACCAAAGGCGTACATGGGGAAATTTTTGTGCCGGATGGTTAGTACCGACCGAGAACCGAACAGTGCAAGGCATAAAATCTTCCCCGAACAAATTCCAGCCGACACAATCTTCACTCGGGCAAGTTTTTAGCAGAGGCAGTTTCTCCGCGGGCAAGTTTTCAGCCGAGGATTAGTGCCGGATGACTTGTACCGGCTCATAATGGGTCGGTACTAAGAACCACGTTCATTCCGTTCGATTAGTGCCGACCTATGACGGGTCGGTATAGAGAAAACCGTTCGTGCCGAGTAACCTATATCGATCGAGTACCGCACAGTCTATGCCGATCAAGGATCGAACGGTGCTGAGGAAAACGTCTGTACCGCTCGATTTTTGCCGATCCAAAACGGATCAGTATGCAAAAGTCAACGCGGGTCAACAATTTTCACGCGCAATTTTTACCGGCCGTGGCCCGTTTGACCCGACCCGACGCGATAAAAACCCTCCTTCTCCGGCTAAGTTTATCGCGCCTCCTCCTCCCCTTTTCTCTCTCGATTTTTCTTCTTTTTGCCATAACTTTCACTCTAGTTACTCAAATTTTGCGATTCAAAGTGCTGTGAACTCAAATTTTCCTACCCTTCTTGGATTCAGCATCGTTTTTATCGATTAAGCATTCATCCCTAAGGTATTTTACCAAAATTTCGTGATTGTGCTCTTGAGTTGAAACTCCATGGGAGTGTTTGTGTGATGCACCTAGCTCGTTTTTTTAGCCTTGGGGTTTGCTAGGGGATAATTGAATTGCTGTTTCTTTGAGCTGGAATGGGAATTCGATGGATAATTTGAAAATTTGTGTTCTTGCCTCTCGATGTTGCCTCTCGATGGAGATTTCGTGAACATGAGGAAATTTGATGATCAATTCGTGAGAGTTTTAGGAGTTTAATCTATGGGCTTGAACCTAATTGATTATTTTTGTTGGATTAAACCATCTCTCTCTCTCATGAAAGTTGCTTCAACTGTGTTACTCTTCATCAATCTTGATTTATGCTTCCATGGGACTAACGATTTCTTCAAGGAATTGTAGGAACGATGGGACGAACGAGAGCCGACACAAGGAACGATAAAGCTCAAGCTCAAGCTCAGCCTCAAGCTCAGGCCGCGGGTAATGCAATGGTTGCTGCATCGAGTTCTCGAGCCAAGAAACCCGTTGATGCGAAAAGCGCTAAGGCTAAAGGCAAGCAACTCGCCATTGTCGAAAAGCCCACGGACAAGAAGAAGGGCAAAAGTGCGGGGAAAGACAAAGGCAAGGCTGTTGCTATTCCGGATCCTCCAACCACGGAACAATGCTTCGAGAAGCTTATTGACATGGATTTTGAGCAAGGTCGTTTCGCGGATGTTGTTGTGCTAGAGAAGATGGGAATTCTCGAAGATGTGGCAACAATCTTCAACACCATGGGTCTTGGACGGTTCATGAAGGAACATGCCCATCACGTGCTTACTTGCCAATTCCTCTCTTCTCTCAAGGTAGCCTTCTACGACGAGCATCACAAGAAGTCAAATCCCCAAACTGGGTTTTGAGAGATCAAGTTCGAGGTGAATGGCAACGACTACCGCATGACTTTCCATGAGATTTGTCAAATATTTGGTTTCTGTGAAGAGGGAACTAGCGGGAGCCCGTACTTTCATTACCCCAAGAACGAGCTCAAGCGGGTATGGGACACCATTGGCTATGGAGATTATCACCCGGGTGGAAACAAAACCACTCACATCCGCAACCCGGCGATTCGATATGTACACAAGGTGCTGGCCCATATGTTCTTCGCCAAAGTGGAGCTCGGTACGGTGACACTCGATGAACTCGAGTTGATGGTTCTCGGGTTAAGACCCCTTCTCCCGGTTTTCCCCAACGGGACGGTTTTCCAAGGAAGTGAGAGAACGCCATCTCTTGAGACTCTCTTAGTGAGACGTTTCTTTTGCTACAAGGCATGAGCTTACGAGACCAAGAACAAGAAATCCGCGATAAGCATCGGTTGGCTTTTGACGCCCATCCTAAAGGCCAAGGGGGTAATGTTGTCGCATACAAAGGCGGGGTGGAATTTGTTGGATGAGTCGTATCTCATACGCACGAGGTTCCTCAAAGGAAGGATCGGACCATTGCTCGCCTACAACGTAAAGCTCGGTAGGGATGAAGCGGTGCAAGTTTTTCTACCCAATGCGGATCTCACTAGCCTTCAAAACCGGCGGAACATCACGTTATACCCCACCAAGGACCACCTCTACAACCCAGCCATGGATCCACCTATCGGCCTACCTCGCAAGGAAAAGGCCGAGAAGAGTAAGACTACGAGGGCAAGTGCGACCGAAGTACTCTCCGACTCCGATGATGACGCCGCTAGCCCACCATTTCCTATGCCCACCTACGGGAGTGAGCGTTACCACTTTGAGCCGTTCGATGAGCGATGGGCGACCCCGCCACTAGACACGCACACCATCAAACGAGACTCCTCCAACGGTGGTGCAAGTTGCAAGACCGTTCAATGAGAAAGATGGCAAAGACGATCAAGAGCTTGAAGGAGACAATCAAGGAGCTTAAGGTGAAAGGCTCTTATGATGCGGCTAGCGACGCACACGGCGAAACGCGGGTCACAAACCGCCGCGAGATTGGCGAGGGATCGCATGGCGGAGAGATGATCGGGCACGAGGAAGCATGCCGTTCTTTGGCTCGTCGTGAGAAGGCGGAAAAACGGAAGGCCATGAGATCTCCATCACCGTGCTCTAGCAACCCCTCTTTCTCGATGGGGTCTTCCTCCTCCTCTCAAGGTTACTAGGTAAGACTCCAACACCCTTGTACATAGTTTTTATTTTTATTTCCTTGCGTCTTGCATTGTATAGTTATTTTTATCTCTTGTTTTTGGTTTTTCCGTCGAATTTATTTCACACCGGGACGGTGCGATTTAAGTTTGGGGGAGGGACCTGCATCTAGCCACGTTTATTTTGATCTTATTTTTCTATTTTGCATTTTGAGTCTCATACATTCATACATTCATCTAAGGCATTTCACGAATATGATCGAGTCTAGTAACATGTAGGTTGCATTGCACGCACATAGGGAGCAATGATGATTTTTCCTTGTAGAGTATCATTTTAAGAGCTCGGTCCAATGTCCTCGTTGCTAATTGTTTGATTCTTTGATCTCGTGTTTGAAATAAAGGACGAACCATGTTTTGATCTTGTGTCTCACTACTNGGCATAGAAAAACACAAAAAATTGGAAAATTTAAAAATTTTAAAACACAAAAAGAAGTCATTTAGCTTGCATTTCACGAATAGGATCGAGTCTAGTAACATGTAGGTCGCATTGCACGTGCATAGGGAGCAATGATGATTTTTCCTTGTAGAGTATCATTTTAAGAGCTCGGTCCAATGTCCTCGTTGCTAATTGTTTGATGCTTTGATCTCGTGTTTGAAATAAAGGACGAACCATGTTTTGATCTTGTGTCTCACTACTTAGGTTTTAGCTAAAGCATGTGTGAATCGAATCCAATCCTATCTAAGTGAGAACCTTAATTTTGACACATTAATTATCATGATCATGCATTGCTCAATGGACTCATGGATTCCGCATACATACTTGGGTCATCTTATCCCTTTGTACCACTCTTGTTGGCCCAAGTAGCCAATTCCCACCTTTGGAATGGTTCCCCACCTAAAAACTCAACCTTCTTTCAAGCCTACATGTTTAGTGAGCGTTATGAGGCCTTATTTTTGAATGGACTTAGCAAAAAGTGTTGGGTCTAGAGCGACAAGGGAAGGTTTTCATGTAGAACTAGCTCGCGTATCATGAGCTAGATTAGGCTAGGTTAGATAGGTCGGTATTTGTGATGAGGGGAATGGGTGAAAAGGAAAGAAAAGAAGGATCATGGGATTGGAAAAGTGGAAAGAAAGAAAGGAATTTGGGAGAGTGATTTGGGGAAAACAATAAGATCGAAATGGTTGGCAAGAAAATATGTGGTTTAGCTCTAAGTGTCGAAAAGATAGTCTCTAGCTTTAAAAAGAAAGAAAAGAAGCCAAAAGGGCTCAAGTTAGAAAAGAAATGAAAGAGGCTAGAGAAAACAAAAGAGAAGCTAAGTCAAGGGAAGCAATGTATGCCAAACCATTCGTTGAAGAATAAACCCCCCCAAGTGCTTATAAAGAAGAAAGATGATGAAAAGATGTGGTGTAAGAAGGCAATAACGCCTTGTGAAGGGTAGCTAGGATTTGTTCTTTGTGGGTTTAGAATTAGGGTCGATTTTGTAATGGGGCACTGGATAGATGGAAGTCTAGCCTTGTATGCATCTATTGCTCTTCACCCTTAGCATTTTGGCAAAGTCCATTCCTTCGATGAGAGATCCCTTGTTCGAAAACCACCACATGAATTGAGATCATTTTTGTCTCAAAAACCAAGCCCTTAACCAAATGAGTTTGTTTGCATTGCATGAGCATGATCCACTTGGAACCACTAATTGAATGTCAAAGGATTGGATGAGAGGAACGCGTGTGTAGGTTGAGACTTAGGCTTGATTCATGTAGGGAAGGGATATGGCTAGCCCCTTTTGAGTAGACTGGTTTGATCGCATTTTAGAACTAACAACTTGAACATTGAGCTTGATTTCTTTTTATGATACTTGTGGATTCGAGCTCCCGCCTTCAAACCTCTCTCCCTGCTTTCTCGTGTTTGTTCGCTTGAGGACAAGCAAAAGATTAAGTTTGGGGGAGTTGATATTCTCATATTTTACTTGTTTAGCATGCATTTTACTTAGCGTTTTTAGTCGCATGCATGCATAATCATCGTTTTCCTTAGTGTTTTGGTCTAAATTAGAGTCTAGCTAGGTTGCATTAAGTCCTAGTGAGTCTTGCATGTTTTGGGGTCATTTTCCAAGTGCTTAGAGACACTTTAGGAGGATTGGAAGTCACCGAACCAAGCCAAATCGGAGTTGGGTGCAAGAAGAGATGGCCAAGGCAAAAACAGCAAAAGGAGAGGAGTGTACCGACCCATCATGGGTCGGTATGATGGGTCGGTATAGGGACAGAGACAAATACCGATCCAGAGTCGATTTCATGCCGCCCCAGAATCGACCGGCACACTCACCTGGAACGACGACGAACTGCTCGACGTACCTTCCCTTCACACTGCACCGACCGGTCCTGAAGCGGTATTTCCCGATCGGTATGAAAACAGAAGCTAACACCGATCCAAGAACTCTCCCGTACCGGCCCAAAAACAAGCGGCACCAAGGCACATGAAGATTAGTGCAGACCCATCCTGGGCCGGTACTAATCACACGGCACTAAACTCCAGCCATCCGATCGTCATTACTGCCGGCTAAAACCCATCTTGCTTCGATCCGACCGTCGTTCCCATCGGCTAAAACCTTACCCAGCCAGCGACAGGATTTGTACCGGATGGTTTGTACCGACCCAGAACCGATCGGTACAAACCTGTATTTTCAAGTTTTTGCCCAAACCCGACCGGGTCAATACCCGGTTTGTTCCGGGTTGACCCGGTTCGCACTATTCACTATAAATACCAGAAAAACCTAATTTTCAAGGGGGTCTTTTTCTTATGCTAAAAACCTCTCTTAGTGGGTTCTAAGTATTTGTAATAGATATTTCCTTTTTGATCTATGCAAATTGATTTCTAGTTTCTTGAATCTCTTCTTCCTACATCTTTTTTTTCTTAATCAATTCGTCATCTAATCATGGGATTAAACTTGTTCTTCATAGGATTTGTTGGGTCCAAAATGATTAGTGAGTAGTCTTTTAGGATTTGAGGATGGGATAGATTTGGGTGGATTCCATGGGTGATTTATGATGCTTAGGAATAGATTATTGTATTCCCTTTCTTATTTAGCAATCTTAAGGCTTGATTGTGCTTGAGAAAGCCAACGTTGATCATAGGGCATTTCACACCCACAAGGTGTTCGATGAAATGTCTAGAGGAGCTTTTTAAGAGATAAAACTTGCTTAGCCTAAGAGATTAGCTATCTAGGGAGTTTTATTGGTTGATCTTGATATTGGATCTTAATGCTTGCTAATTATTAACCCACAAATGAGAATTTGATCTTGGATTAGCAATTAGCAAAGGTGCTTAATGTCTTGAGAAAGGATTAACACATTTAATGATCTTAGCCTAGGGAATTAGTCTTGTTTGAGAATGAGGATCATGAATTAACCATGGATTCACCTAATTCAATTACCCCATCCTTGAATTCGCTTTTGTTTATTGAATTCTAATTTGTTTAGTGTATTATTATGTAATCTTGCTTAGTTTGCTTAGTTAATTAATTACAATACAACCTCTCTTGTTTAGCTTAACTTAAGAAGTACTTTACATTCTTATTGCTTCAAAATCTCGCCCATTTGGATTCGATACCTCATATACTACATCGTATATTGAGTGATTGACTCAAGGACTTGCAAAAGTCTATGTATCATGTGTTTTATCGGCTGAAGAAAAAGGAAAAAGCTTACACTTCACATAATCGGCGAGAACTTGGTTTGTTCTCGTCGTGCTACAAATCTCTTCGAACAACTCGATATGCTCCATCGGGTGCTCGGTAGTAACTCCATGAAATTGGTTTTGCTTTATAAAAGCAATGATTTGAGGTTTGATCTCAAAATCGTTCCTATGAGGTAAAGGAAGTTGAATTTTGGCTCGGTTTTGGAAGTGTTGATATGGTGCATCAAAATCAGCAATGATGCGGTTACGCGCTTGTCTCCTTGGAGGATTAGCGGGTAGGACATGACGATTGGCGTTCTCGCCATTAGGAGGAATCGGTGGATTTCCTTGAGCATCGTTCCCCGGTGCATCACGATCAACAGGAAGTTGTCGTCTCGGATTTTCAACATTTCGGTTTTGGTTTTGGTTTTCTTCGGGATCGAGTTGTGACTGGTCATTAGCACCATGGACAGCCTCTCGGTCATCTTCGTGATCCGAAACATCACGGTCATCCTCGTCATCAAGGTAATTTGATCACGGTTTAGTTGATCTTCCGAACGGTCGTTTTTGGCCATCCTTAGCGTTCTTTTGAGTCTTCGGAGTTCTCTCTCGTGTATGTCGATATAAACATAATCAATATATTAAAGAGAAAATAGTAAGAAAATGGATGAAGAAAAGCTTCTCTATCGAAGAACTCTGATCGAGAATCCTTGCTCCAAACCGAAGAACAAAGTTGCAAGAGCATAGCTTATGCCGTAAAGCGTAAAATAATTGTCTAGAGGTGTCCCTTTTTTCTAAAAGACCTAAAAACAAGTATGTATAGTCTTCACTTCGTTTAGGGTTTGATGTGGCAAGACGGTTTTGGCCTCGGGTGAAGAAAAGCCTTGCTTTGGACGAATTTGGTGTGGCCGCTGTGAACTGATGCTTGGCCGCGGGTCGAGCCCTCCGAATGATGTTTGGCCGCGGTGGTCTCTTCTTCAAGGCAGCTTCATCTGCCTTCAGTGCTTCGGGTGTATTTGATGATCCAACCATTGGAATGTCTCAAAACCAATTGCATTTGTAAGCTGGTTGTGTCTTCTTTGTTGTGTCCAAATTTGGTGATGATCGGACGGTGAGAAAGTCTTCTTTGATTGCAAGAGTTCTGACGGTCCGAGTTTATTCAAAAACGTACTTTTGTTCCGAAATACACTTTTTTATCTCAAGTTACCTGAAATGTATTTCAAAACACTAAAACATGGAAATCACTTGAAAACCATTAAAAACAGAGTTAAAACACCTACAAAACATATTAAAGTGATCCATAAAAATGGTCAAAACCCAGTGTTATCAGCTATTATCAATCTCTTCCAAGAGAATGGGATCAATGGTGTCTTGCCTCTTGTATCGACGTGCCAAAGAACGATTATATTTCACGAAGACCATGTCAGACAATCGACTTTGGTCTAATCGATTTCTTTTTTTGGTATGCAGCTGTTAGTAAAATAAAAGTAATGATTACAAATTACATAATATAATGAAATAACTTTATTATGCAATGGAAATAATAGAATTAAAGTGACTTACAAGCTGAAAAACACCCCAATTCCTCTCACAACCAGTAGCAAAATTTGTGAGAGTGGGAGTTGAAGATCCGTAACAAGACCACCAATCCGCTATTAAAACAAAAATTAAAAACTAATGTTAGTTTTCATGTAAATATATTTTAGAAATTATTTAGATATCAAGTACTAAGATTTTTAGATAATAAAGTGTTACTTGGTGATTTTGATTTTCGTTGTCTAATTGCCAATTGATGTCCAAAGAGACCCGTAGCATTTTTAAATGCATCCAACTCTGCAAGTATCTTGTCTTGAGTGACTATATCTGGAACCAATTGTTCAACGCAATCATACAAACCATGCACAACTTCCTGATCATTTACTTGATCAACTTCATATTCGAATTCAGGATTTAAAAAATAGCCAGCCGCATGCAAAGGTCGATGAAGTTGACATTCCCATCTTGTGTGAAAGAATTCAAAGGCCTTCTCGTACTATCCTGCTCTCATATTGTAAGACTTAGAAATTGCTTCTTTTGCTCTATCCATGGCTTCATATATATAACCCATAGGTGGTTTTCTCTCTCCATCAACCATTCTAAGTACTTTAACAAGAGGACCTGTCAACTTCAGAGCATAAAAAACATTCTTCCAAAATAATTGCTCTTACTTTCTTTGCCCCCAATTCCTTTTGCCACTTAATTAGAAAGATTCCATTCTTCAGAAGTAACCATCTTTCTCAGATTGTTCTTTTGCTTGTGAAATTGAGAAAGGGTGATGAAAGATGTGGCAAATCTGGTTATTTCCTGTCTGTGCAGATTCTTCTGATTTGTGAACTTCCTCATCATGTTCACTACAGGGATATGACTATAAATATAGCCGTTCAGCAACATACATTTCTTTAATGCACTCTTTACCTGCGGAATTTTTCCAATGTCTTCTAACATTAAATCGAGGCAATGAGCCGCACATGGAGTCCAATAGAGATGTTGTCTTTTGGCCATAAGTAGTTTCCCTGAAGGTTAAAAAAAACATATTGTCCGTTAAATTTTTGAAACGGCAAAAGTTAAAAAGATGTGTTAATGTGAGAAATTTTGTTTCTTACCAGCCTTTATATAGTTAGATGCATTGTCCGTTACTACTTGAACAACATTTTCCTCTCCATCCTCATCAACCATAGCATCAAGCATTTGAAATAACAAGTCCGCATCTTTTACGACTTCCGACACATCCATGGATTTCATGAACACAGAACCCTTGGGAGAGTTAACCAGAAAATTCACAATGTCTTTGTGAGCAACTAAATCATGCCATCCATCAGACATACTCGAGCAACCTTTAGATGCCCACTCCTTGTTCTCCATCATTTGATTTTTGAGTATCTTCTACTTCTTTCTTAAGGAAAGTAACCCTTAACTCATGCATACTTGGTGGCTTTAAACCGGGACCATATTGTCCAATTAGTTCAACCGCCTCTGCAAAACTATCATAGTTAACTGCATTAAATGCAATGCCGGCATCATAAAACCATCTAGCAATACCTCGACAAGCTTTTTCTCTTAATTCTTTATCACAAGCTCCAAAAATTCCCTTATGATCCTTTCTTCCTTGGAAACTATCTGGAGGAGTGGAAGTGATAAATCTGTCCATCGGACCTTTGTGCCTTGGTCTTTTATGCTGACTTTTGTGGCTTGTCCCAATATCCGTCTCTTCCTCACCATCAAGATCAACAACATCTTCAGGTATGGATGGCATAAATCGAGTAGTAGCTTTTGCTTCTGCTTTTTTAATCATGAAGTTCTTCACTTCTGCCCTCACATGCTTTGGACAATGTGGACATTTAATAAAGCCTCCGACCAAGTGTTGTTTGAGACGGAAAATTCCTCCCTTAAGCACTCTAAAACAAAAAGCACACTTCCAATTGTTTTTATTAGTAGCTTCTGGCGTTGCATACTTTCTTCCAGGATCCGATTGCGATTCAGACATGTTGAGAGCTTATAAGAGAAGAGAATCAAGAGATAAAACAGAGTAAACTATTATGATATGATAAGATAAACGTTCGCATAAACAAAAAGATAACAAGCGTGAGACATAGAGAAGAAAAGACAAAAAAGAATACACCATACAAAATAATTTTTAATAAGAAGAACAGAGAGAGACAAAGGAAAAGAGAACCTTTTGAATCGTCGAATTGAGAGGTGAGAGAAAAAGTATGGACGTCAAGAGTTTCTAATAAAATATTTAGAGAAGCTTGACTTTTTATTCTCAAAGATTTTATTTTATTAGAGTTTTAAAAGAGTACAACCTTACATTAAAAAAAAAAAAAAAAGAAACATAGCGCAGAACTAACAAATCTAATTCCAACGCATACTTCCAAAAAGCGGTCGCCTCCTTGCCTCGCGCTTCAGACCCAGGCGCCGAAAGGCGAGCGCCTTTGTGACAATGCCTTGCCTTGTGTACTTTGGGCGATCTTCACCTCGCCTTACCTCGCTTAGCGCCTAGACACGCCTGAGACGCTATTTTTAAAACTAAGGATTCTTCATCTCCGTGTTCCTCTTCTTCAGTTCCCTTTTCCTCTACTTCTTCTCCTTCTTCACTTTCATCATCACCATCTTCTAAAAAACTCACAACATTGCTAGTCTGTTACTTTCTGAGTAATAGGAAGAGAGTAGCAAATTCATCGACCTTAATCAAACTTTGAGTTTCACCAAAGTGGTTCATAAAAGAAAATGGTAAATCTAGCTGATTAATAATGGGAAATCTTCCAAACAAATCCCTAACTTTGTCAATCTGGCCAAAAAAGACACGATCTTTTAGAACGACCAAAAAAACATCGAATTTTGTTTACCAATGTTTTCGTTGACCCGCGACGTCTTTCATCTCGTTTTGAGATTTGCGAAAATGACCCAAAACGACATCGTTTCGCTTAATTTTGTAAAATTTGCACTCTTCTGGATTCGAACTCGAGACCTCTGTGCCGCATAATGGGGTGTTTTGCCATTGAGCCACTGATACTTTCGAAGGTATGCCTAACAAAATTTATTTTATAGAGTAGAGATGGGCGTTCGGTTAAACGGTTAGGGTCCGTTTCAGGAAATTCGGATTTCGGAAAATTTGAAATATGAAATAATATGTCCGAATGGGAAATTTGAAATTTCGGGTTTCGAGAAATTCGGGTTACGTTTGAAATTTGAAATTTCAAATTTGGAATTTCCCGAAACCCGAATTTGAAAACGTAACCGAAATTCGGGAAATTTGAAATTTCCAGAAATTTCTCGAAACTCAAAACCCGAATTTCTTGAAACGAACCCGAACCGTTTAACCGAACGCCCATCTCTACTCTATAAAATAAATTTTGTTAGACATACCTTCGAAAGTGTTAGTGGCTCAATGGCAAAACACTCCATTATGCGGCACAGAGGTCCCGAGTTCGAATCCAGAAGAGTACAAAATTTACAAAATTAAGCGAAACGACGTTGTTTTTGGTCATTTTCGCAAATCTCAAAACGAGATGAAACGGCGTCGTTTTAGTTAACGAAAGATTCTGTTAAGTTTTCTAACGGTGTGCTTAATTGGCGGGTCAACGAAAACATTGGTAATTAATTGGCAAGTCAACCAAAGTTCGATGTTTTTTTGGTCGTTCTAAAATATCGTGTCTTTTTTGGCTAGATTGACAAAGTTGAGGATTTATTTGGCAGATTTCCCGATTAATAATCCATACAAACGCAAAATTGAGAATTTCGATTCCATAATTTGATAAATAGAAGCAACATAGATAAAAGGGAGCCAGTTGACCCTAAAAATAAAAGAAGACAAAAGGAAAAAACAAAATTTCATAAATTGGAAATGTGATATTTTATATAACCACTATATTAGACCCCGTGTATACGCGCGGTTTATAATATAAAACTACCTATGTTTCTAAAAGATATATTTTAAAAAAATTCACAAACATTTTAAAAGATATATTTTTTAAAAAATCGACATTCCTTGTTGGTTCATTTCTATTTAAAAAGATATATTTTAAAATAAATAGATCTCTACTTGCAGGCACAAAAAATATTTCATGAAATGGTTTCAAAGACCTTTATTCCTTTTTGCAAGTAGAGATCTATTTATTGTAATAGTGATTTTGATTTGATTTGCACATGGCATTGGTGCCTTCCTTGATTTTTAATGAATAAGAGGTTTTGTTTCCGATCTTTTCTCTTCGCCTATCCGAATAAAGAATTCGACTCCATGGACTTTCCATTCCCCTTGATCTGATGAAACGATCTCCACGGATTCGGTTCATTCTTTTGAATGCTGAGGTGCTCTTTGAGCACCCTTGTGAATTGAAGGGTTTGTACTTTGAGATCCCTTCTTTATTCTTTCGAACAACGAGTTAGTCTTCGAGCTCCTTTTCACAAAAGAATTGTACCCCAAAATCTCTCTTCGTTCTTTCGAACAAAGAGTTAGTCTTCGAGCTCCCTTTTGTTTTGTCCAACAAATGATTCGCTTTGAAGTTTTCTCCTTTAGCCACTTCGGGACGTTGTCGCTTAGCCTTTAGATGACTATTTTATGCGGAGTTAATCCGCAAAGTTAAGATCTTATCAATTTTTTGAGTGAACTGATTTCAATCTTCTCACGACTCCGACTTCTTACGAAGTCGGGAACTTAACACATTGGTGATAAGTTGAGGGCACTGCCCTCATCAAATTCAGCCAAGGCGTTCCCAGGATAGAATTGTAGGGATGGACAATCCACTACGGTGAAAGTTATCATCTTCATCACTCCGACTGTTGACACCGGTAGTTCGATGGTTCCTATTGAGGTTGCAGTGTCTCCGCTGAAACCTGTTAGTGTTGATCTCGAACCTCGGGGGTCTGACTTCTTAATCCCCATTTGTTTTAGGGTCTTCATGAATATTACGTCTGATGTACTTCATGTATCAATCAAGATTCAAGAAACTTCACAGTTAGCTCCAATGTCAAGACTTACAGTCAGGATGTCATCTTCGGGAGCATCCTTATCGAAACGGTCTTTTTCGAAGAAAGATATTTCCACGTCGGGAAATAGCCCCCCACAGTTTGCCTTTTCAGTGCCAGCTCGCCGTTGATGCCTCTTGATTGACCCGGTTGTATCTCAGAATAATTTTGATCCTCCCATGATTAGGTTGATCCTTTTCTTCTTTTGACTGTGTTCATGCTCAGCCGGTTCAAGATTGTCTGGATCCTCGTCCTTTGACTTTACGGATTCCGGATTATTGATCTCAACTTTGCCAAGCTTTCCTTCTGCATACATGTCAACGAGTATATCTTTCAACCTGTAATATTTAACAGTCAAATGTCCATACCGTTGGTGATAGTCACAATATGCTTCTTTATCCTTGCCCAATGTGCCATCGGACTTCGGTGGTCGCTCATCACTACTTCTTTTTTATTCTTTTTGAACCGCAAAGGCTTGTATTCCACTGAATTAACTTCCTTATATATGATCACTCCTTTCACTTCAAGGAGCAATTGGGATTCCACAGGATTGAGGTTTTGAATTCTTGTAGCGCTCTGCGAGTGCAAGACGCTCTTCTTCGGCTGTTTTAAAGCCCGCACCTCGGTGAAGTGTGTCCTGGATTGTGGCAGGTGTATTATCCACCAAGTAATCTCTAAATTTGGATTTGTGCCACAATCCAATCTTTAAGGCCACTAGAGCTGTTTCATCATGGACGACATGCATCCTAGCAATTACTTCCTTAAACTTTGTGAGATATGCTCATAGAGTCTCGCAGGGTCCTTGCGACAAAGCCCAAAGTTCTGATCCTGATGCCATCTTCTGAATAAATACAGAGTATTATTTCAGAAAGTTGACTGAGAGCTGGGAGATACTATCAATAGACTGTTCTCCTAATCGAGAGAACCAATTGAGGGCAGGCCCTACGAGGTGCTCTGCAAAGAGTTTACGAAATCCGGCATCATTCTCGAACTCATTAAAGTGAGCTCTTCCGACTGCAATCCTAAATGCGGTTTAGTGCGATTTAGGATCCGTCTTTCCTTCATAGACTTGGAGTTTTAACTTTTCCACGTCTCTGATAGGCGTGTTCTCAATCATGATCGAGAACGGAGTTCGCTTAGTTTCTCCGACCACGCGACCGATCTCGGGAGCTACGCTGGTAGCATTATGGATTCGTGAATTAACATTTCGTAATCCCTCTTGGTTTTCAGCCAGCACCCGATGAATGTATTCCAATTCTGTTGGATCATTATTCAATCTAGGATTTCCGGCGATTTTATCGCGATTTCACATTATTTGCAGACCAAATTGTCCTTGTCCATTCTTCCGTTCAAAATCGGGAGTTAGGGCGGGTCTTTGATATGGGTTTCGTTGATGCGAATTAAGTGGATCAAAGGGTGGTGGTGGAGGATAGGTCGTGTGATCTATCCAGGCCAGGCTCACTGTTGGGGGCCCTTGGGCAAAAAAATTTTTTTAAAAGTTTTGATATATATTTTGGGCCCTTAAAAATATATATTTTTTTTGGTTAAAGTTGATATTGTTTTATATATATATTTTAAAAAATATATATATCAAAACATAAAAACAAAAAAAAAACTACAGCGTAACAAATCGATCTCTAAAATAAATTTTTGTTTTATGGGCCCCTTATGCCCGTGGGCCCTGGGGCCCATGCCCCATTGCCCTGCCTCCTAAGCCGGCCCTGGATCTATCCTCTGTGGAATATATTGGCCTTGTCTGTTCCTTTGCTCGGCCTTCGGGGTCAAAATTGGCCTTTGATCCAGGTTCCGAGGATGATGGTTTAACGGAACGAAAGAAAGAGGTGGAGGAAAAGTCGGCAGATCGACCCCCTCAATGGCACTTGTGCACTTCCACTTCCATGCCCTTGGTAGAATGGAGCAGTCCCTAAGTGAGGAACACTTGTGATGTGGTACTATTTTTGTTACTTCCAAGTGGCATGGTAGGAATTGGTTTTGGCGAAACACTTTGTGACACCGGTGTTGGTAAAACACCTTGTGGTGGGGGAACTTGCGTTCTTACCACCTATGAGCGGAGCTCAACAAATGATTGGGCCAATGTCGCTTGATCCGAAACAAATATTTCAAGGTTTTGGTTCATCGCGGTCATTGCCCCTTCTAAGACTGCGGTAAGATCGGTAGTGACCCTATCTGCGAATTCACGCAATACTGCATGTTCTTCCATGGTGGTTCTTCCGCGCTGGGTTAAGACTTGCTTATCCCCCTCCTTCTAGCGCCAAACTGTTGTAGCTGGAAATACAACGGTCAAAATTTGTAAATAGAAATAAATAGAGGACTTTGGCTTATCTTTAAGAAAAGAAGAACCGAACGACTATCGAGCAATAAACATAAAGTTTGTTGCTCGACGAGATCAAACAGGATTTGAAAGTGATATGGATAGGGTTTTTGCGGAGTGAACTGGATTAGTATTGCGATTTTCGAGAGCGATTTACAAGAACAAGAACAAAGAAAATACAAGTATTTGAGTGTCATAGCTAAGTTGAAGTTGAGAGTGGTGTAAAAAGTTGGATTCTGGTCCCTTTCTCCTTGCTCTTGTCCTTTCTTATATTCTGAGATCGTGCTTAATGTCTCCGTTTACTCCGCCTGATTCGCCATGAATGGTTTTTAAGTCTGAAGATTCGGCTGTTACGTTTAGGAGTCTTAGTTCACCGGTTTGAATGAGTCTTTGGTCTTGTCGGGGTTGACTAACGGTTCATCATTTAATCCCCTTTGACCGTAGACTTTCACCCCGGTGAGCCTTTCAGCTCGGCCCGTGATCTCGATTACTCTTTGGACCCCTACTGGTTTCTTTGACTATGTCGGACCTTTTTACCATAGATTTATTGGGTTCAATTTAATGGGTCGGGATTTAACCCCCACAATTATAAACAAAATAACATCAATGTCGTTCTCTCTAACGAAATAAGAGAGTTTTAATCTCTCAAATTTTATTAAGGTCGAATAGAACAAACAAACAAAAATTAAATAAGTTGAACCTGAACTGGACTCGAACCATCCATCCTTATAGAAATCTTAGATACGAATTATCAGTAAACAGCTCCTATCATCCAACAACAAGGAAGAGCCCAACCAAATTGTGTCTCTTTCGGTTGGAATAATTAGAGATCTTACATGATTTAATTAAAGAAGAAATAATAATTTAAAATGATCAGAGAGGCACAGGGTAACGGTTGATGCAATCCACCCAAGGATTGTTCCTAGCCGGCTTCTTCACCTTCCTCATTGCCTTCCACACCACACTGTTACACTTAAAACCCGACCCAAACGAAATCTGCCAAACCCTATCGCCTCTACGGACACTTTCCTTGGCCTCCAAGTAAGCTAGCTCATACCAGATTCCACTGCTAGAAGTGTTTCCAAACCTGTGTAAAGTCATCCTAGAAGCCTCCATGTTCTCTTCACTCAAACCTAGATTCTTCTGAAGCTCCTCAAGCACTGTTTTGCTTGCTGCGTGGAAGCAAAAGTGCTCGAAGGCAAGCTTGTAGTCCGGAATGTATGGCTTGGAAATATCAGAGGAGGACGATTTGGCTCCATTGGTTTTGGCGGTGGCAGAGGAGGGCGTGATGGTTTTGGCGGCGGGGGAGAAAGTTCGGCGGAGCAAAGCGGCAAAGAAGAGAAGCTGCTCGGAGAAAGGGAGGACGAGAGGGCCTAAAGTAGTGATGTTGGTCTTGAGAGCTTCACCTCCAACTTCCATTAGGTCTCTGCTTATTTTCAACCCCTTGAATCCTTGTTCATCTTCTTCCTGGTACACACTCCTAAAACCATACACAACTTACGACGTTATGAACTTGTAGAAACCTAGCCAAAATGTCCGGAATTTCTTGGTTATTAAAAGCAAAAAATGAAAACCTGAAGCTACGGTCGTCGGCAGCTTTATGAGTCCGGACAATGTGCTCCAGGCGGTACTTAGCGTGGCGGAAGTCACGGCGGCGATTAGAGAGCATAACGGCGGAGCAACCCATCCTAAAGAAACAATTAGGTATAACCATTGACTTGTCATGTCCCACGTACCAATTATACCCAACCATCTCGGTACTCACAACCACCGCGTAACTATTCGGGTTAGACTGAAGCATGTCACGAGCAAGATCAACCGCTATGATTCCTGCTGAGCAGCCCATTCCTCCAAGATTGTAGCTAAGTATGTTCCCTCTCATCTTGTAATGGTTAATCACCATTGCTGATAGTGACGGAGTTGGGTTAAAGATGCTGCAATTAACCACAAGGACACCTACGTCTTTCGGTTTGACACGTGTCTTCTCGAAAAGCTCGTCGAGTGCTCCGAATATCATCATCGAGGCTTCTTCACGACCTTCTTTCATCGTTGTTATGTTTTCAGACGAAGAGATTGATCTTGGGACGTACGTCTCGTCTCCTACGCCTGAGGCTTGTAGGATCCTCTTCTTGAAACCGAGTGTCTCTTCGTCGAATTTCCCTGATTTTCGAGCTAGATCTATGAACTCTTCTCTTGTCACCTGAACAAATACAAATCAATTGGAAAATATTAAACCGTGGATAACCTGAACTGAATTGATTTGGTTCGGTTCAGATTCATTTAATTATCAGTCGGGTACCTACCCATCTCCTTTTTAAGAAAAAGGTTTCAACAGAAAATACAGAAATCGAATTAAAATTATAAGTCAAACTGTTTTTTATTTGGTATTTTCCGGCTATCTGTTTTCTCAGTATTTTACAAATTATTCGGGTTTTATTAAACCTAACCAAAATCGAAAAGCTTTGAAAAATGATTCTCACCGCACAAAACTAACCACACAAAAATGCACAAATCTGGTTTGGTTAGACATTGTGGACGTTTCAGAGCATCCCTATAACTAAACCGGAGATAACCTGAACTTAATAGAGTTTTATTTGGTTCAGCTAAATTTAATTAGCAGTCCCGTTCCTAACGAGCTCCTTCTTCGATTATATAGTCGTACATAAATTTAAAAATAAATAAATACAGAAATCGAATAAAAAAATTTAGGTTTGGCTCCCTTCGATTTGGTATTTTTCGATTAAATCTAACCAAAATCGAAAGGTTTTGAAAAATAATTACTGACTTAACAAATTTGGTTTAAATATGCTTGGTTCTACATTTTTGGAGTTTCTGACAATCCCTATAACTAGTTCCTTTTTCTTTTGTGAAAATATAATTCATCTACTCTAATTTCTAAATAAAATTAATTTATTTTCAAAAAAAAGAAGAAAAAAAACTTAATTTAGTTGATTTTCTCTATTGAAAGGTTGATGTGTCCGTACCTTGAGTCCATCGGAAGGCTTGTAACAAGCGAAATCAATGAGATAAACAGAGCGAGGACGAGACATGAAGTAGACACAAACGGTTAAGACCAAAACACCGAAGAATCCGATGACAGTTGCGAGATCATAGTCCCAAAGCTTCCTCCAAATCTCTTCTCTGCTTAAACTCCCAACCTCGGCACTAAACACAAGCACAAGAACCGGTATGGTCGCCAAGTAAACCGCATGGTTTATGAGGTAATGGTAACCAAGTTTCACGTACTTCAAATTCACCGACTGAAGAAAATCCGGCAAACGTCTCCGGACTCTGACCGAAAACGTCGGTGAACCGGCATTAGGACCGGAAGGTTCGATCCCACGGTTGACGATCTCGGTAGAGAGTAGATCTTGTTCATTGGATCTACCCATTTCTTCTTTTTGGAGGTAAGTTATGTGAGTGAGATCTAGAGGTTGATGAGGGTATATTTTTATAAGGAGTTATGCTGGCAAAAAATGTGAATGTGAGTTTGTGTAGTTATATGAGAGTAATGGTAATATTGTGGGGATTGGGTTTGGTAGTTGGTGAGAGGTAGTTAATGTTGCCAACTACTTGTACTGGTCGTAGTTGGAGTGAGTTATGTCACTCTTAATTCCTCGGTTTAAATAAGGTGTAGTTTTGGATCTTATGTTTGCATTTATTACAATCTTGTATGTCAAAGGCTAGCCTAGGTGACCACTTTTTTGACAATTTGTCAATTTCGATTTCCGGATCAATTCTGTTTTATTGATTTTCTGCTAGGTGATTGTTATAAAATAGGATTTTGATTGACCGTGGAATCATGGAATAGTAGAAAACGAACAAAAAACAAAATGCGTAACGAAATAAAAGAAGAAAAAACTTGATTGACTAGAATATTTGTGGAAAGACACGTTTTGTTTTGTTTTGGTCATTCATCTTTCGGAATGACGGAATTTGTTGATATATATCGTGGTTCTGCATATAGAATTGTGAGTGGTAGAATCTTTTCGAATCACAAAATCATTTCAATATTCCACGAATTTACGGATTACCAATTGTAACATAATTTTGAGGTACTTTCTAGCTATTAACAAAGATCATCAGCTACAACGTTTGCTTTTCGTCTAAGTTGCATGAAACTAAAATTGATGTCAGTTTGAGACAATATAAGGATATCACTTAAATAAGTTTAAATAGGTCAATGCTTCCCTTTTTGGCATTGCTGAGCAGGAGAATGATCTTGAAGCAATGCATAAAGCTTTTTCGATTCTCCACAAAATATGACTTTGGTGAAACCTAATCTCTTCAGTTGCATTACTGCCACCCGCAGAACTTCTTCTTCGACTTCCAATAAACTTATTGTCGGTTTGTTGACTGATCTGCTGAAATCTATAGCCATCTAGGATTAGATCTCCTATTTTTACCTTTTTAGTAGTAGAAAAAACTTTTATATAAGACTTTTAGCGATTAAAATCCATGTGTTTTTTTTTTCCATGAAAATCCTGGTATGTTAATGTCAGTGGAATCTCATATATATAAATTAAAAATATAACTTTATTTTCTTAAAAAAATAATATTTTATGAAATTTATTTATAATTTTAATATTTTAATAGATTTAGCAATGTTCTATACGTATAACTTCGTATAATGTATGCTATACGAAGTTATTACGAGAGCTGGGAGATACTATCAATAGACTGTTCTCCTAATCGAGAGAACCAATTGAGGGCAGGCCCTACGAGGTGCTCTGCAAAGAGTTTACGAAATCCGGCATCATTCTCGAACTCATTAAAGTGAGCTCTTCCGACTGCAATCCTAAATGCGGTTTAGTGCGATTTAGGATCCGTCTTTCCTTCATAGACTGGGAGTTTTAACTTTTCCACGTCTCTGATAGGCATGTTCTCAATCATGATCGAGAACGGAGTTCGCTTAGTTTCTCCGACCACGCGACCGATCTCGGGAGCTACGCTGGTAGCATTATGGATTCGTGAATTAACATTTCGTAATCCCTCTTGGTTTTCAGCCAGCACCCGATGAATGTATTCCAATTCTGTTGGATCATTATTCAATCTAGGATTTCCGGCGATTTTATCGCGATTTCACATTATTTGCAGACCAAATTGTCCTTGTCCATTCTTCCGTTCAAAATCGGGAGTTAGGGCGGGTCTTTGATATGGGTTTCGTTGATGCGAATTAAGTGGATCAAAGGGTGGTGGTGGAGGATAGGTCGTGTGATCTATCCAGGCCAGGCTCACTGTTGGGGGCCCTTGGGCAAAAAAATTTTTTTAAAAGTTTTGATATATATTTTGGGCCCTTAAAAATATATATTTTTTTTGGTTAAAGTTGATATTGTTTTATATATATATTTTAAAAAATATATATATCAAAACATAAAAACAAAAAAAAAACTACAGCGTAACAAATCGATCTCTAAAATAAATTTTTGTTTTATGGGCCCCTTATGCCCGTGGGCCCTGGGGCCCATGCCCCATTGCCCTGCCTCCTAAGCCGGCCCTGGATCTATCCTCTGTGGAATATATTGGCCTTGTCTGTTCCTTTGCTCGGCCTTCGGGGTCAAAATTGGCCTTTGATCCAGGTTCCGAGGATGATGGTTTAACGGAACGAAAGAAAGAGGTGGAGGAAAAGTCGGCAGATCGACCCCCTCAATGGCACTTGTGCACTTCCACTTCCATGCCCTTGGTAGAATGGAGCAGTCCCTAAGTGAGGAACACTNTATCGTTCCAAATAAGACAAGTGCCATAATCGTTGGTTTGGGAGAGTTTTAACGTTTCATGATTTCATCAAAGATTTTTGATGAGAAAGAGGGTCTCAAACATCACGCCAAGCCAGGAGATCCATATATAAAAAAGGAGAATCGATTTGGAGAGGATTTTCTTACAGCCTGCCGAACAGCTGGTTTATGACTACAAGAGATGCGTCAAATGTCAAATCAAGAGAAAATTACATTCACACATACTTTCTCAAAATGTAATTACAAAAAACATATTTTTTCACAATCAATTATATATTTTTTTCTCTATATTTTGATTATAATTTCACAGTTTTTTAATTAGATTCAAAAACTGGCAGGCATTGTAGTCGGATTTCCAACGGAACTAAATCTGTCATTTACAGCTCGTCGGACATCAAATTTGGTCGGATTTCCATTGGAACATTCCGACGGACACTGGTCGTCGGAAAATGGTCGTAACTTTTTCGATAGATTTTATGCCGGATTTTTGACAAACAGTCCCGTCGGAAGGATTTTCGATGATTTTTCAGCAAAGCTTTTGTTGGAATGCCTCGTCGGAAAGTTGTCGGATATCCGACAGACATTGTAGTCGGAATCCCCGGTCAGAAAGTTGTTGGATATCCTCTGGAAAAATTTCCGACGTAGTATTTATGCCCGTTGTGAATATATACCCCTTTGGCTAAGCCTCTCGATCTCGGATTTGAACTCCAAAGAAGGGTAACGATAACCCGAACAAGAAAATTCATGGCTCGGAAGTCAAATCTTGTCGATAGGACGCGTGCGTATCCATGTAGTTGCGTACCCGTGTACAATATTCGAGTGGATACGCATGCATATCCATGTAGTTGAGTACATGTGGACGATATTCGAGTGAATATACATGCATATCCATGTAGGTACGTACACGTGGAAGATATGCGCGTGGATAAACATACACATCCATGTAGTTGCGTCCACGTGGACCCTCTGCGCGTGGATGCGCATATGTCTATCCATTTAAATGCGTCCACGTGGACGAAGCTATATAAATACGCATGTGTTCGGCCAACGTGTTCGAACCACATGTAAGTAAAATATTGTGAAATGAGAATCAAAGTATAGAAAAAGAAATATAGTTTATAGTGCAAAAAAATTGTAAAATTGTTTTTTTACGAGAAGAAATAAGCAAAACTAAATTAAAAACAAATATTTTACTTACATGGTGGAATGGTATATACCTCTTGTTAAGAGGGACATAAAAGTAAAAACACACCCCAAAAAATAGGGAAAATGTGTCTAAAGTTAGAAAGTGTGTTTTTTGTAAGTTAAAAGTGGGAAAGTGCCCCATAGTATAAATCACTCTTACAATAACACACTCATCAACTTATTCAACACACTCAAGAAATAATTACACTTAGACACACTTTTTCAATATCTAATTACAATATAGACATTTTTGAGTTTAGACACACTTTCTCCAACTTTTCGGTGTGTGTATTGACTTTTATGCCCCTCTACCAAAAGGTAATTACTCTTCCCCTATTTTTTCACTATTTTTATTATTTTTCACCTCACACACCCCACACATTTTGTTTTCTTTATATCATTGTCATAAAAAAATAATTTAACAATTATTTTTTCACCCCATTTCACAACTTTTTACTTACATGTGAAAACTGGCGGCCATTTCCGACGGGACTAAATCCGTCAGTTACAGCCCGTCGGAATCAATTTTGGTCGGATTTCCGTCGGAACGTTCCAACGGACACTGGTCGTCGGAAAATGGTCGGAACTTTTCCGATAGACTACCGAAGAGGATTTTCCGACGGATTTCCGACGAACAGTCCCCATCGGAGGGATTTCTGATGATTTTCCGGCGAAGTTATAAATGGAATGCCCCGTCGGACACTTGTCGGATACCCGTCGGAAAGTTTCCGACGTCTTTCCGACAGGCATTGCAGTCGAAACTCCCCGTCGGAAAGTTGTTGGATATCCATCGAAGAAATTTCCGACGTCATATTTATGCCCCCGTTGTGAATATATATCCCTTTGGCTAAGCCTCTCGATCTCGAATTTGAACTTCGAAGAAGGGTGACGATAACCCGAACAAGAAGATTCATGGCTCAGAAGTCGAACCTTGTGGATAGGACGCATGCATATCCATGTAGTTTCGTACATATGTACCATATTCGCGCAGATACACATGTATATCCATATAATTGCGTACACGTGTACCATATTCGAGTGGATACCCATGCATATCCATGTAGTTGTGTACATATGTACCATATGCGCGTGGATACGCATGCATATCCATTTATATGCGTACACATGTACCATATGCGCATGGATACGCATGTGTTCTATCCATGCGCATGTGGTACACGTGTACGCAGCTATATGGATTCACATGCGTTCGACCCATGTGTTCAAACCACATGTAAGTGAAATATTGTGAAATGGGTATCAAAGTATAGAGAAAAAATAAATATAGTTTATAGTGCAGAAAAATTGTGAAATTTTTTCTTTTATGACAATGAAATAAGCAAAACAAAATATGTGGGTTGTGTAAAAGAATAATAATAAAAAAATGTTTTGCTTTTGGGAAGAATGATAGAAGGGTATTTAGGTCATTTTACAACTAATAAAGTAACTAAAGTGTGTCTAAGTCCAAAAGTGTATATTTTGTAAATCAAACTCACATAAGTGTCTATGAGTGTAAATCACTCTTATTTTTTATTTTATTTTTTATTTTTTTGTTCAACACATTTTTCATTAGATTAAACTTCAAAGGTACAATGAGAGAGAATTAAGCATCTTCTCATATCACTACAACATAAATTCAAAACAATAAAACATAGAGCAGATACATCATCATCTTGACAGATGGACAGCGAATTTGAGACAGAGCTCAAATGCGTCAATAACTTCACGGCAAAGCCAGAGAGTCTGGAATTCGTCACAAGTGACTTTGCAGGCGAACCTCTACCTCCGATATTCGTAGAAACGAACTCATATGTCTCTTCTGGCCCCGAACAGACCGCTAAACAAGAGAACATGTCGGTAAAGACGTTCTTAGGGTTTCCCGGCACAAGGCTCGGGTTGAAACCACGTCTCAAAGAGAGGGGAATTGGTGTAAGCACCATTCCCAACAATGGAGTAACCGTGACTATCTTGACGAAAAGACCAAGTGAGTCAACAGAAAATTTGGACCTGAGGGAGGCGGATGGAGAAGACATTTTTTGACGATTGCTGAACCGAAATGGTAAAGGAGGCGGAAGCCTTTTACGATGGCTGAATCGAATGAGAAGAGGGGTAACAGAGGCGGGTGAAGGAGGCAGCTGTTGTCGGTGACTGAACCGAATTAACGGAGGGCCAATGGTGTGAAACCGAAGAAGAACCGGACCGGCGAAACGAGCCGTAAATCAAGCTTATTACAACAACTTATTCAAGACTAAGAGCGTCTTTTGCCAACAAGTTTTCTTTCTTTAATTTAATTTCATTTAAAAGGCCAACGATGATCTTTTTAATTGCCGCAAATTACATTTCATGTTTTAGTCTCTTGTGACTTCTTGGTCTGAGTTATGTCAAGCCTATATAGCTCAAATATTGTTTCAATCACCATTCATCTAAATAATTAAAAAAATGTTATTGTTGCAAATTTTTTGTATTGTTCCTTTGTCAAATTCTTGAGTATTGTGTGCGAGAACTCCTCTTGCTCAGATTTTGATTGAATTTCTATCTTCTTTGCGAGGATTAGTCCTTAGAAACTGAGTTTCATCCCTGGTATATCGCGGATCAACCACCATCTCAGTTGCTCATCTTTCCACAACAAGTCTTAAACTCTTGATTTGAAAATCACCAAATCTTGTATTATCTCTACGGAGTTTTGTGAAAATAGTACATTTGGGGACATTAATTTGAAAGGGGGTACACCCATAATGAAAATTGTAAAAATGGTACACCTTTTAAGGTCAATTACAATGCACCACTCTCATTTGAAAATAATAACAAGAATGTCATTACTTCTTACTTTTTTGAGTTTTTCCTCAACCTCTTGTAGACACAAAACCTAGATCTCCTATTTCAATTTGTGAAGCCAAATATTGGATTTCACTCTCAAACCTCACAAAGATCAAAAGCGATATCCGTTTGAAACTGTTTACAGCCTTCGAATTTGGTCTGAAAATACGTACATTCTTCGGGAGGACGATATTTGTTTAGATCGTAAATTATCTACGGGTCGAAGACAATCTTAAGCGGTGAAAGCGAGCATATTTAAGGAAGATCAAACAAGGTAATTTCAAGAAATATTACGTTAGTTTTCATTCCAGACCGTCTACTAAATGGCTTATAGATCTCTAGTACATCATTGTCAGAGCTAGTTCTTAAATCTCAGCTAAACTTTGGTGCTCTGTCTATAAGATACTGTTAAAGCTCTACCTAAACTCTGCTAAAATGTAGCTCTGCTAAAAATCTTTGGCAGAGCTCTGCCTACGTCTCTGCTAAAGTGTAGCTGATCTTTCAACTGCTAGCAGAGTTAATGTAGTAATGAACATTCCTTGTTTTTATGGATAATGTTGCAATTGTTTGCTAGTTTTGGACAATAGAAGGTAAATTCGGGTTGAGATTTCTTCGTCGATTCAAGTAAAGGAGAGAAGTTGTTAGTGGTTGAAGAACAAATCAAGTATGAGGAATTTCTCCGCATTGTTTGTGAAGATTACAACTTGGATACACATATGAATGCAGTCGATATTGCTTATATGTTGCCAAAACATATGTTGGATAAACTGTCTAGCGACACACCCCATATCTTATTGACTAACGATAGACACCTTGCGAACTTTATCACAATGTCGGAAAGAGAGGTTATCCGGCTTTGTGTGTCATTGAGAACCACTACAAGAAAACACAGTTTTTGCGACCCCCAAAAGAGTCCCAAAATAGTCGCAAATATTTGGTTGCTAAATAAAGTGGTCACAAAACAGTCAGTATTTTGCGACTAATATGTGACTCTAATATCAGTCCTAATTTAGAGACTGATTTGTGACTAGTAAAAAAAAATTAAAAAAACCAAAAAAAAACAAAAATCTAAATACAAAAAAAAAAAAAGATCTTCGATCCCGATCTGCTCCGACCTCTGCATGCATCCTGATATGCTCCGGCCCCGATCTGCTCCTCCATAGTTAGACTCGCACAGAGAAACCACCACGAACGTGCATCTCGATCTGCTCCTCCTCGCGAGCTCCTCTGTCTGGCTTAGGAAATAAAAAAAAGAAGAGATAGTTAGATGTCGAGAGTAGAAAATCGCAGGAAGTAAAGAGAGAGAGAAGATAAACTCAATTTAAAAAAAAAAGATCCTCCACCGTTGGATTAAACCAATCAACGGTGGAAGATCTCAATCCTTGTCTCAATGAACTAGCCAATGAGAATCTTTCATTATTTTTGACATTTTGTCCCAAATTAGTCGCAAATTTGAGACTATTTTGTGATTACTATTAAAAAAAATTGACTAGAGTTGCTAAACGGTCGCAAATTTGGGATTATTTTGTGACAATCAAAAACATTTACCCTAAACCCTAAACTTTAAGAACCTATAAAGTTTGAATATGACTTTACAATGATTTGTGTATATAACAGTTCAAAAATATGTTAAAACTTAAAAATAAGTAAATTTTGATAAAATTTTTATCTTTCAAATTCATTCCTTATAAAACACATGTAACACTTAGTACATGTTATGATTATATTGAAATTGTTTGTTTATTTGCTGTTATATTTTTTGTATATTATTTGATGTTTATGTGTAAGATCTAGTTTACAATTTAAGATTTAGAGTTTATGATTAAGGGTTAGAGGTTTAGAATATAGAATTTAGGATTTATAAAATGATTATATTTAAAAAATTTGTAATTGTTGAATTTTTTTGTATATTATTTGATGTTTATGTGTAAGATCTAGTTTACAATTTAAGATTTAGATCAAGTTTATGATTAAGGGTTAGAGGTTTATGGTTTAGGGTTAAGGGTTTGTGGTTAGGGTTTAGAATTTATGATTTTTTGTTTTTTAAATCGAATGGAGTTGCTAAACGGTCGCAAATTTGGGACTATTTTGTGACTACTTATACATGTTATGAGTAGAATCAAAAACCTTTACCCTAAATCCTAAACTTTAAGAACCTAGAAAGTTTGAATATGACTTTACAATGATTCTGTGTCTATAGCAGTTCAAAAATATGTTAAAAAAATATAAATTAACATATTTTAAATTATATATTGATGAATTTTAAAAAACAATTCGAGTGGAGTTGCTAAACTGAAGCAAATCAGTCACAAATTGGGGACTACTTTTGCAAGTTTTTAAATAGTCGCAAATAAGCGACTCTTGTCTGACTACTTTGTTTAGTCGGTAATTTGGGACTATTGTGCCTCTACATTATGAGTAGTCGCTTATTAGTCGCAAATCAGTTACAATATCGTCCCTTTTTTTCGACTAAAAAAGTAGTCGCAAATGGTAGTCACAAAAACTGTGTTTTCTTGTAGTGAACAACCTATGGTGGGCATGTTCAAGACGAGACTGTGAATCCATTACCGAATAAAAGCAGTAATTCGGCGAAGCAATAGCAATGGCCGCCTTCATTTTGCAATATATCCCATGACAACACTATGAAGCCATTACCGATGAACCTCAAAAATGAGTGGAATATGCCACAATGTCCTAGCATCTACCTCGGAGGGATGCTCACTCCACTCTTTGTTGCGTTTAAGATCGACCTAAGCAAGCATAAGGAGTTATGGAGCGTGCTAACTTGGAGTACGAGCACCTCATCCATGCTACAATCATTGGCCAGTTTGAGAACTCGAGGACATACTTTCATGGCTTTGTGGCCGCATATGATATGCAAGAGGTGCAACTCTCTCTTCTCCACGCTGGACGCATACAAGGACCTATGACTCACTCAACTTCCGCGTCCCCCATCTCTTATCTTTACGGCCACCTAGACCTCACCACGTGGCCTCCAAGATACTTCTAGCTCGGAGGAACTTGACCTCTTGATTTAATTATGGAGGAGAGGTCTTTGTCATTTAACATTGTTTTCTTTGTCTTAATTTACTTTTCTTTGAGTCTTTTATGCATTGCGTTGTACATAAACCTATGCACTCTCCATCATGCTTTGTAAAAAAAAAAGAAAAAGAATTGAAAAAAGAAAATGTTTTGGGAGAGAAAAAATAAAAAAGTGAAAATGGTCCAAATTAAAACTCTAAAAAACTAATTATCGAAAATAATGATAAATATCTGCCAAAATAAGGCCAAGCTCTGCTCTAACTTTGCCTTGTGAAAAACCCACCTTTGCAGGTTAGCGCCGCCTTTTGTCAGGACATCTCCGCAATTTCTTACAATGATCTCAACAACAAAATTGAGACATTGAACTCTAAGGTGAAGCAAATGGAGACAAAGGAAGCCACTTCTGCATCACGTACTCAAGGTACTTTGCCCGGGAAACCGGAACCCAACCCAAAAGAGTATGTCATTATTCTTCAGAATGGCAAAGAGTTACCACCAGGTGAAGCTCCTAAGTTAGTCAATGAGGACATTGAAGTTCAAGGTGGGGAGGAGAAGCTTGAAACCGAAGAGATTGTGGTTAAAGAGGGTATTGTGGGTAGTGAAGACAAGGGTAAAGGAGTTGAGGTTCAAGAGAAGACCAAGGAGAAGCCTAAGAGGAAAGAGACTTTGTTTGTTCCACCACCCTATGAGCCCAAACTTCCATTTCCGGGCCGCTTCAAGAAGCAATTTTTGGAGAAATATTGGGCGGTATTCGATAGACAAATGGAAAAGGTTGAGCTCACCATGCCCTTGGTTGACGCCTTCCTCCTCGTGCCACAATACGCCAAATTTCTTAAGGACGCCATCAAAGATAGATCGAAGGAGATGGAAAGCATGGTGGTGCTAACTCACGAATGTAGTGCCATCATTCAAAAAAAATTTATCCTGAAGAAGCTTGGTGACCCCGTTAGTTTCACTCTCCCTTGCGCTCTTGGACCACTTGCTTTCAATAAGTGTCTATGCGATCTCGGAGCAAGTGTTAGCTTGATGCCACTCTCGGTTGCAAAGAGTCTTGGCTTCGTCCGTTACAAAGCTTGTAGGACTTCTCTTGTGCTAGCGGATAGATCGGTAAGGCACCCAGTTGGATTGCTTGAAGACTTACCCATCATGATTGGGGATTTTGTAGTACCCATCGATTTTGGAGGAATGTGAGAACTCCTTGGTGGATCCTTGAGCACTTTGCTCATGACCTCTTGAACACCAGCTTCCCCTTTCTCCTTAAGCTCCGATGTGAGGACGGCCTTGACCGAGGCAAAAGGCTTGGACCGTCCGTCACACTTGATTTTGTACTCAATCACCCCGTCTTGATGTTTCCAAGGGGTGAGAGTCATGGTGGAGGGTTGGCTTAGCTCGGACTTAGACTCATCAAACTTGCTTGGTCCGTTTTTCCCCTTGGCCTCGGTCCTTGTTCTCTTCTTTGCAACCTTGCTACTTTCAACCTCATTTTCCATCGTTGTGTGGAAGAGGGACGCTAAGAAATCACCATCCAATGCATGGGCTTCTTCACCATTACCATAACCAAAAGCTCTTTCTCCATAAGGTCCCTTCTTCTCAAAACTAGCCTTTGGGGGTGAAACCACATCCATTGTTGCACAACTACCCACATGCTCAACTCTTGGAGCTTCAACCTCATCATCCTTGTAAACCATCACCTCTTTAGCATCGACCTCAGAACCGTAGAGAAGGTTAGAGATCTCATCAATTTCCTTTTCATGCTCACCAATTATCATCAATACCACGGCTTGTTCCTCACCCTTCTCCTCGCTAGCAACCATCGACTCTTTATATTGAGAGCCGTGGAGGACTTCCTCAATCTCTATTAGAGACTCCTCATTCTCATCAATCAAATGCTCCTCCACTTGGCTCTCATTAATTTTTCATTTGAGATTCTCCATGGGTTTACTAGAAAGGGAACATCCTTGAGCATTTTGATGATCTAAATGCATGATCCTAAAAGATAGGGCTTCCACCTTCGGTGTAGATCATCATAAGAGCAATCAACCTTGTCATGAATCTCGGCCACCATCTTATTCAACACATTTTCTCTATTAGCTTGCCCGGTTAGGAGTTGTTGAAGCATGCCTTTCATTTCAATGTCTTGTTGTACGTGTACCCAAATCCTCTTTAAACCGTGTAGTGGCATCAAAATCTCCATCAAAGTGAGCTGATTTTAGAGAGGCATTGATGAGCTTGTCTATCAATGTGGAGTGTATGTCCACTCTTTCGTTTAGAGCCTTCATTTCCTTAGTTCTCCTTTGATCCTCATTAGCACTCGTGGTCCTTGTAGCCCGAGCATAGTTCTCTTCGTTTTGGGCAAAGTTCTCCACTAGTAGCTCTCCTTGTTCCACGGTGAGGTTTGTAAAACGCCCATTGCTAGCCGCATCTAAGGTCCATTTGTGCTCTTGATCAACTCCCAAATAGAAGATGCTAAAGATGGCTTCCTTCTTGAACCCGTGATGGGAAAAATCTCGAGTATATCCTTTAAGTCTTCCCCATGCCTTATGAAAGCTTTCATGCATGCTTTGCTTGAAATTCGAGATGTCCCTTCTAGTTTGGACCGTTCTTTGTGTGGAGTAGAACTTGTTGAGGAAAATCTCCTTGCAATCATCCCAAAAATTTACCAAGTGAGATGGCAACGTTCTCTTCCATTGGCTTGCTTTTCCTCTAAGAGAAAAAGGAAACAAGATGAGCTTGATGCTATCATGGGGTACTCCTCCGGTTCTAAACGTGTCACACAACCTCTCAAAGGAATCCAAGTGATCATAAGGGTTCTCCACTTTCGTCCCCAAGAACTTAGACTCTTGAATCAACCTAACCAAGCTTGCTTTGATCTCATAGGCCTTGGCTTCGATTGGAGGAGGGTGGATTCCATATCTTGATCCACGACAAAAAGGAGTGTCAAAGCTTCCAACCGTTGGCTTGTCCTTTGGAGCTTGGGTCGGACTTGATGCAAATTCTTGAGGTTGTGGCATTTCTTGAGGTTTTGGAGCTTGAGGAATGCTTCTTTGGTCGTCCATCTCCAACACCTCAAGTGATATTTTCTTTCCATTTCTCTTCTTTTGGACTTGGTACCTTTGAAAGCACAATAGAACTAAGGAAGACAAGTTAGTAACAATAAATAAAAAACAATTCATCATGTCAACAAGATGCATGCGCTTAGCGATATACATTAACATAGTGTAGACAAAAGCTTAGTCTCAAGCAAAATCTAAATCCTAATGGTTATTGCTATTTCCTCCCCGACAACGGCGCCAAATTGATAGTTGGATTTTTGATAATCGAATATCAATTACCCAAATGCTATCGTTGTAGCACTTGGGGATCAATCCAAGGAGGCACAAAGAATAACACACTAGGAATGCAAGAAAACACTTAAGCTAAGCAAACCAAAGAGATTTGGGTTTTGATCTAGCAACCTAATTCAAATTAAAAGCAAGCAAACAAGTAACAAGCACTAAACAAGATTAACAATGATTAAAAAGAGGATCTTTGGGCAAGGTAATTGATTTGGGGGAAATCTCAAGTTAAGCAATGATGTCTATACAATCACACAAGTGCATATTCTTAAGCCTAGAACACTAATCAAGATTAATCTAATCTCTTAGCACTAATCACTTTGTTAATTACAAATTCAAGATCAAATTCTCATTTGTGAACAAGTAATTAGCAAAAATTAAACACAAGTTCCATTAGCCAAAATTCATCTTAGACAATCATGCTCATGAGCTAAGTATGAAAATCTCTTATTTAGTTCATTGGAGAATTTTATCAAACACCTTGTGTGCATGAAATTCCCTATGTTCTAGATTAACTCTCTGAAGCCTAATCTAGCATTAAAAACACTAAATAAGAAAGGATACAAGACAATCAAGATCTAGACATCAAAGATTAACAAAAGAAACCTCATAATCTACCAAACCCAAATGATCCAAAAGAACTACTCACTAATCATGAAGAACACACCAAATCTCATGAAAGAGGTGTTGTTAATCATGATTAGAGAATAGAAAGATGAAAGATTAAAAGGAAATTAAGAGAAACAAACTTTAAATTGCATGAAAACTCAAGATCTCTCTTACAATCACTTAGAACCCTCAAATGGAAGGTTTTTTTAGCAAGAGAAAAGAGATATCCTCTAAAAATTAGGTCTAAGGCTTTATATACAAATTTGGGCTGCGCTCCAACACCTTGCCGTGGTGGCCCGGTATGCCTGGCCGGTATGAGACATGGGCTTCAATACCTGGCCGAAGTCGGCCGGTGTGATTGGGCGGTATTGGTCGAGGGTCTTCACGCCGGGTCGAGATGGGCCGGTATGGGTGGCCGGTATTGCTCCTGGTCGAGCTTGGGTCTGACACCGGACAGTCTTTGGGGGGGTGTAGTGGGCCGGTATTGGTCCTGCCCGAGCTGGAGTCAAGCGCCGGAGGTCTCGCGGCCAGACGGATACACCTTCGGTAAAATCGCGAGATCTCCTGGAATACATGTTAGAATAGCCTCAAACCGCCTCCAGTAGACATCTAACTCATTTGGCTACAACTTTCATGAAGACCATTGGAGCTGAATCAGACCGGAAATCCTTCGTCCTGCCAGTTCTTTCAGATGCTTCGGAATGATCCTTGCATCCTATTTTGCTCCATTATTCCAAACATCTCCAAAATGTCTCCAAACACCTAGAAAACATTCCAAATGAATGCAAGACTCACTAGGACCTAATGCAAACTAATTAAAGCCTAATTTAGACCAAAACACTAAGAAAGCTATGAAAAACACATGCATGAGACCTAAAATGCTAAATTAAATGCACGCTAAAAGGGGTAAAATATGGGAATATCAGTACTTGAGATGGATGAAGAGCCCAAGGATCCACTCATCTTTGGAAGACCGTTCTTAGCTACCGCCGGTGCTATAATTGATGTGAGGAGAGGGAAGATCGATCTCCATTTGGGCAAGAACGATGTCCTTCAATTTGACATTAATGATGTGATGAAGAAGCCCACAATTGATGGCCAAATGTTCTATATAAAGGCTATGAATGAGCTTGCGGATGAGCTTTTGGAGGAGTTAGCTTTGGAAAACCACCTCCAAATAGCACTCACTAAAGATCAAGGAGAGCATTAGTTTCTTCATGATGAGAGTATTGGGTATGCAAAGATGCTTGATTCACACAAGGCTTTGGGTGGAGAGAGTTCGTTCTTGGAGTTGGCTCAAGTTGCACACAACATAAGTGTTGTTGAGATAGGGGATAAAGATGAGCAAGAAGCTAGCAATGGTAAGACTAGCTTGGACGAGGATGATTGGAACGAGCTAAAGGCCCCAAATGTGGACCTCAAACCGCTTCCAAAAGGGCTAACGTACGCTTTATTAGGTCCTAATGAGTCTTATCCGGTGATTGTAAATGATGGTCTAAGTGGTGACGAATTGTCCTCCATTTTGAGTGAATTGAGAAAGTATAGGAGAGCCATTGGTTATTCTTTGGATGACATCAAGGGCATTTCTCCTACTCTTTGCACACATAGAATCCATCTAGAAGTTGAATCAATGACTTCTATTGAAAATCAAAGGAGGTTAAACCCAAATTTGGAAGAAGTTGTACAGAAGGAGATTCTAAAACTTCTAGATGCGGGTATTATCTATCCCATTTCGGATAGTACTTGGGTTTCACCGGTCCATGTGGTGCCCAAAAAGGGANTAAGGATCAAGGAGAGCATTAGTTTCTTCATGATGAGAGTATTGGGTATGCAAAGATGCTTGATTCACACAAGGCTTTGGGTGGAGAGAGTTTGTTCTTGGAGCTGGCTCAAGTTGCACACAACATAAGTGTTGTTGAGATAGGGGATAAAGATGAGCAAGAAGCTAGCAATGGTAAGACTAGCTTGGACGAGGATGATTGGAGCGAGCTAAAGGCCCCAAATGTGGACCTCAAACCGCTTCCAAAAGGGCTAACGTACGCTTTATTAGGTCCTAATGAGTCTTATCCGGTGATTGTAAATGATGGTCTAAGTGGTGACGAATTGTCCTCCATTTTGAGTGAATTGAGAAAGTATAGGAGAGCCATTGGTTATTCTTTGGATGACATCAAGGGCATTTCTCCTACTCTTTGCACACATAGAATCCATCTAGAAGTTGAATCAATGACTTCTATTGAAAATCAAAGGAGGTTAAACCCAAATTTGGAAGAAGTTGTACAGAAGGAGATTCTAAAACTTCTAGATGCGGGTATTATCTATCCCATTTCGGATAGTACTTGGGTTTCACCGGTCCATGTGGTGCCCAAAAAGGGAGGAATCACGGTTATAAAGAACGAAAAGGATGAATTGATACCCACTAGAACTATAACCGGTCATAGGATGTGCATTGAGTACAGAAAACTCAACTCTTCTACTCGAAAATATCATTTCCCATTGCATTTTATTGATCAAATGTTAGAGAGGCTTGCAAACCATCCTTTTTATTGCTTTCTTGATGGATATTCGGGTTTCTTTCAAATCCCTATCCACCCGAATGATCAAGAGAAAATGACTTTCACTTGTCCTTATGGTACCTTCGCATATCGAAGGATGCCATTTGGACTTTGCAATGCACCCGCGACTTTTCAACGGTGTATGATGTCCATTTTCTCGAATCTAATTGAGGACATGGTTGAAGTGTTTATGGATGACTTTTCCGTGTATGGCTTTTCGTTTGGTGCGCGTTTATCGAATCTTTGCAAGGTACTCACTAGGTGCGAGGAGGCAAAGCTCGTCTTGAATTGGGAGAAGTGTCACTTCGTGATTCGAGAAAGCATCGTTCTTGGGCATAAGATCTCGGAGAAGGGCATTGAAGTAGATAAAGCCAAGATTGAGGTAATGATGAGCTTAGAGCCTCCAAACTCGGTCACAAGTATTCGTAGCTTCTTGGGACATGCGGGTTTCTACCGATGGCTCATAAAAGACTTCTCCAAGATAGCAAGGCCTCTCACTAGGCTTCTTTGCAAGGAAACCCCCTTTGGGTTCGATGAGGAGTGTCTAAATGCGTTTTTGGAAATCAAAAAGGCTCTTGTGAGTGCACCAATAGTCCAAGCACCGGATTGGGAGTTGCCTTTTGAGATCATGTGTGATTCGAGTGACTACGCGATTGGAACGGTTCTTGGTAAATAGAAGGATAAGAAGCTACATGTGATCTACTATGCTCGTAGGACACTTGATGACACACAAACGATGTATGCTAACACAGAGAAGGAGCTCCTAGCGGTTGTCTTTGCTATTGAGAATTTTATGTCTTATGTGGTTGGCTCCAAGATCATAGTCTACACCGATCATGCCGCGCTAAGACACATCTATGCCAAGAAGGACACCAAACCAAGACTTCTTAGATGGATCTTACTCCTTCAAGAGTTTGACATGGAGATTGTTGATAAAAAGGGGGTTGAGAACAGAGTGGCGGATCACCTATCGAGGATGCGAATTGATGATCTCATTCCAATAGATGACTCTCTTCCCGAAGAGCATCTCATGTTGGTAGGCGTTTTGAAGAAAGGCATTGAAGCGGTGAGAGTTCTTGAGGAAGCTAAAAGCTTGGAGGATGAGAAGTTGCCGTGGCATGCAGACTACGTCAACTACTTGGCTTGCGGGAAAGAACCGCCAAGCTTGGATGGCTATCACAAGAAGAAGTTCTTTAGAGATATAACCCGTTTCTATTGAGACGAGCCCTACTTGTACATTCTTTGCAAGGACAAGCTCTATAGAAAATGCATACCCGAGGAAGAAGTAGATGGTATCTCGATGCATTGTCACAGTTCGGCGTATGGAGGTCGCTTCGCTTCGTTCAAGATGGTTGCTAAGGTTCTACAATCGGGTTTTTGGTGGCCAACTTTGTTCAAGGATGCTCAAGAGTTTGTGTCTAGGTGTGATGCTTGTCAAAGAAAGGGGAACATAAGTAGAAGGGATGAAATGCCACAAAATCCAATCCTTGAGGTCGAGATCTTTGACGTGTGGGGAATAGATTTCATGGGACCGTTCCCTTCATCATATGGATATCAATACATCTTGGTAGCGGTTGATTATGTCTCGAAGTGGGTAGAAGTGGTTGCAAGCCCAACAAACGACGCGAAGGTGGTTCTCAAGTTGTTTAAGACAATCATTTTTCCACGGTTTGGAGTTCCTCGGGTTGTGATAAGTGATGGTGGCTCCCATTTCATAAACAATGTGTTTGAGAGCTTGCTCAAAAAGCATGGAGTCAAGCACAAGGTGGCCACGCCTTATCACTCCCAAACAAGCAGGTAAGTTGAAGTGTCTAACTGCCAAATCAAGGCGATCCTAGAGAAGATCGTGGGGAGTTCAATGAAAAATTGGGCAAAGAAGCTCAATGATGCTCTATGGGCTTATAGGACGGCTTTCAAAACTCCCATTGGAACCACTCCTTTCAATCTTCTATATAGGAAATCTTGTCATTTACCGGTGGAGCNACAAGGTGTTTGAGAGCTTGCTCAAAAAGCATGGAGTCAAGCACAAGGTGGCCACGCCTTATCACTCCCAAACAAGCGGGTAAGTTGAAGTGTCTAACTGCCAAATCAAGGCGATCCTAGAGAAGATCGTGGGGAGTTCAATGAAAAATTGGGCAAAGAAGCTCAATGATGCTCTATGGGCTTATAGGACGGCTTTCAAAACTCCCATTGGAACCACTCCTTTCAATCTTCTATATAGGAAATCTTGTCATTTACCGGTGGAGCTCGAGTACAAGGCGTTGTGGGCCGTGAAGCTTCTCAACTTCGATCTCCAAACGGCTCAAGAAAGGCGTTTGATCCAATTGCAAGAGCTCGATGAGATAAGACTTGAAGCCTATGAGAGTTCCAAAATCTACGAGGAGCATACCAAGGCCTTCCATGACAAGAAGATTATGCACAAGGACTTCAAGGAGGGGAACCAAGTGTTGCTTTACAACTCAAGGCTCAAGTTGTTTCTCGAGAAGCTAAGGTCTAGATGGTCTGGTCCGTTCGTGATCAAAGAAGTGAGGCCATACGGGGCCATTTTGCTTGTGAACAAGAATGGGGAAGAGTTTGTCGCTAATGGGCAAAGGCTCAAGCCGTATCTAGCTCATGAAACCATTGAGGAAGGAGTCTCACTCCCTCTCGATGATCCTCCTCAAGCCTAAACGGGGTAACAAACGTCGAACTTAGTGACGTTAAACAAAGTGCACTTGGGAGACATTCCCATGTTTATCCTTGTATATACTTTTCATTTTATGTTTTCCTTCTTTCCTAGTTCGTTTTGATGTTTTTGTTAAGTGGTCATAGGTCTTGATGGGTTAAGAGGTCTTGAATCGGTGAGCAAAGGAATGAAGAAGTGGAACAGTGCAATCCCAGCATCCATACCGTATGACTTCGGGCCAGTATAACCAACCGGTACAAGGGCAGTGAGGTGTACCATTCCATCACACCGGGTGAAAGGGATCCGGCATGGCAAGTGAATGGGTGGTAATGAAGCAATACCGGCCTAGATCGGGACGATATAGTTTTCCCGGAATGGAGACAGTAGCTCGTGCCGCTTCGCCATACCGGATGCATCTTGTGCGGCACATGAAGGCATGAAGGCGTCCCGATCCAACCCGAACGCTACAGCTGATCGGCATGGAGACGCCAGTACGTACCGTTCCACCATATCGCATGGATTCCACCCGACACGAGAGAAGAAGAAAATCCATGCCGCATCACTTCAGTCCGGTGCAATCCATCCGGAATGCGGACAGTGGGATGTGCCACCTGGGCGTGCCGTATGCATGCGGGACGGCATGGAACATGCGGTCGACAAAGGGTTTCAAAGAAGATCCATACAGTTTCACCATACCGCGCCGATTCCATACGGTATTGACCAAACTCAAATTTGGTCAAACTGGATCTATGGACCAATGGTCCGCCCGGTGCCTCGACCCGACTGCCCGTGACCCGACCCGGCCGTCCTTTGTCTATCCCCCCCCCCTTTGGATAAGATCACCATGATTTCTCTATCTCTTTCATGCTCTCATCTTCTTCATTTCACCATATCTCTCTCATTTCTAGCTCAAAATCACTCATTCAAGTTGCTCCAAGTTCGATTTTCACTATAGTTTGTGCATCCATCATTGTCTTAACCATTTGTGCACGAAAATACCAAGGTAAACTCATTAAATTTATCATCTCCATGAAAATCAAGAACTTGAATTTTTAGGGAACATTTTTTGAATTTTTTTGAGATTTGCTTGGAAGTTGCTTTCACTTGGATTAGAACCTTGGGATTAGGGTAGAAAATACCTAGATATCTNCAGCACGTACCGTTCCACCATATCGCATGGATTCCACCCGACACGAGAGAAGAAGAAAATCCATGCCGCATCACTTCAGTCCGGTGCAATCCATCCGGAATGCGGACAGTGGGATGTGCCACCTGGGTGTGCCGTATGCATGCGGGACGGCATGGAACGTGCGGTCGACAAAGGGTTTCAAAGAAGATCCATACCGTTTCACCATACCGCGCCGATTCCATACGGTATTGACCAAACTTAAATTTGGTCAAACTGGATCTATGGACCAATGGTCCGACCGGTTCCTCGACCCGACTGCCCGTGACCCGACCCGGCCGTCCTTTGTCTTTCCCCCCCCCCTTTGGATAAGATCACCATGATTTCTCTATCTCTTTCATGCTCTCATCTTCTTCATTTCACCATATCTCTCTCATTTCTAGCTCAAAATCACTCATTCAAGTTGCTCCAAGTTCGATTTTCACTATAGTTTGTGCATCCATCATTGTCTTAACCAGTTGTGCACGAAAATACCAAGGTAAACTCATTAAATTTATCATCTCCATGAAAATCAAGAACTTGAATTTTTAGGGAACATTTTTTGAATTTTTTTGAGATTTGCTTGGAAGTTGCTTTCACTTGGATTAGAACCTTGGGATTAGGGTAGAAAATACCTAGATATCTTGGATTTAGGGAGCAACTTGTGCATTTGATTGAAAGATTTTGAGAGTTGAGTTCATGAACATGAAGAGCTTTAAAGATGGTATCTTTTTCTTTTGAGATTTTTCTTGAGAATGGAAGCATTTGGTCTTGAATTTGGGTCTATTAATTTATTTGGATGGGTTAAAATGCTCTCTTACTCATGGAATTTGTTTCAAAATAAATACCTCATGCAAGAATTTTTCTTAAAATTTCGGCCATATTTTCGCGAATCTCATGATATTTTTGAGAAATTGTAGGAGCAATGGGGAAAATAAGGGCAGCCACAAATGATGATGAGTGATAGTAGGATTTTTTCTAATCAATTACTCAACCTACTCATATCATTGCAGAATTTGAGGATCAATCCAAATGGGTTTTAGTATCTCAAGCACCAAGAATACATAGAACTACTTAATTCAAGCAAGACAAGTTGGTTTTTGTGTTTAATCTAATTAGCTAATCGAATTTAAAACAAGTAACAAGAACTAGCAATATTAAGCGCGGCTAAATGCAAAGTTAAAAGGGCGAATTCAAGGATAAGGCAATTGAAATAAGGTGATCTATGGCTAATTAATGATGTCCAAAAATCAAACAAGGCTAATCCCTAAGCAATGATCATTAAGTACGATTAATCCTTCCTCAAGGTACTAATCGACTAATCCTTTCTCAAGGTACTAATCACCCTTGCTAATTACTAATCCAATATCAAATTCNTGGTTTTTGTGTTTAATCTAATTAGCTAATCGAATTTAAAACAAGTAACAAGAACTAGCAATATTAAGCGCGGCTAAATGCAAAGTTAAAAGGGAGAATTCAAGGATAAGGCAATTGAAATAAGGTGATCTATGGCTAATTAATGATGTCCAAAAATCAAACAAGGCTAATCCCTAAGCAATGATCATTAAGTACGATTAATCCTTCCTCAAGGTACTAATCGACTAATCCTTTCTCAAGGTACTAATCACCCTTGCTAATTACTAATCCAATATCAAATTCTCATTTGTGAATTACTAATTATCAAGCATTAAGTGCAAACATTCAAGATCAACCAAATAAACACCCTAGACAACTACTCTCATAGGCTAGGAATGAATATCTCTTGATAAGTTCATCTAGGCATTTCATCAAACACCTTGTGGGTGTGAAATGCCCTTTGATCTAAACAAGCTTTCTCAAGCAAATCTAGCATTAAGAGCACTAATCAAGAAGGGAAATAAGATAATCTAACCCTAAACATCATGAATCAACCTAAATCTATCCCATCCTCAAACTCTAAAAGACTACTCACTAATCACCATGGTTTCAACTAATCCCATAAAAGAAAAGTTAAAACCCATGATCAAATGATTTGATGATTAAGAAAGGAAAGATAGAAGATGGAAATCAAAGAAAAAAAACTTAGATTGCATAAAAAGTAGAAGATCTCTCTTACAAATTACTTAGAACACTTAAGGGAAGGTTTTTAGCATAAGAAAAGAGATAACTTGAGAAAAATTAGGTTTAGGTCTTAAATAGTGAACAGTGGCCAAACCGGGTCGACCCGGTCGAGATGGGTCGTGGGATTCTACACCGACCGGACGGTCCGTTGTGGTGGTTCGGTGGGGAACGATTTGCCTTGGATGAGGTGAGATGCGCGTCGGACGGTGGCTCGGTGTGGAGTGATGGACCGGACCAGTGCTTAGCTTATGTCCCTGCACCGGACTGTGGCACCGGACGGATGGGTCGGTGCAAATGCCCTGAAGATCGACACCGGATGGGCGCACCGGACGGTGGCTTCGGTGCTGGGCGAGAGAAAAGGAGCAACACCGGACGGTGGGTCGGTGCTGGATGAGGGCTTGGTCCGGTGCTTAGCACCGAAATGTTATGTCCTTGCACCGGACGGTGGGGTCGGTGTGCTCGCCTTGTCTTCCTTTTTGTTCCTAACTTCATTTCCTTTGCTCCAAAGCCAAATGGTATCGAATCCATGTCTCCATATCACCTCCAATGTGTCACAAAGTACCTAGATACACTTCCAAAAACATGCAAGACTCTATAGGACCTAATGCAACATCCTAAACTCTAATAAAGACCAAAATGCTAGACAAAACTATGATTATTCATGCAAATGACAAGAGAATGTTAACTAAAATGCAAGTTGAAACATGTAAATTATGAGAATATCAATCCCCCCAAACTTAATCCTTTGCTTGTCCTCAAGTAAACAAGACTAAGAAGAGGAAAAAGGTATATGGGAGTGGGAGCTCAAATCCACAAGTAGCACGAAAGGAAATCACATTCAACGTCCAAATTCGTAGTTCTAAGATGCACTAAGTGTGTCTACTCCAAAGGAGTTAGCCATTTCCATCTCATCATGCACCAAATCCAAACCCCAATCTACGCAAGCAATCGTATTTTCCAACCTCTTAATATTGATTAGTGATGTAACCGTGAATCGTGTTTATGCAAGGTCAAATGAATTCGTTTGGCTAGGGACTCGGTTATGAGATGAAAATGATCTCATTATCACGCATGGGTAATCAAATGCAAGGATCTCTCATGGAAGGAGCAAAATTTAGCAAAATGCTAAAGGTAAAAAGCAACATATGCATACAAGGGTGAATTCTCATCTACCCAAATGCCTAGAGTGTCTCTAACCTAAGCCTCTCTAACTGATATTCCAATATTTTACCTCTTTTAGCATGCATTTAACTTAGCATTTTAGGTCTCATGCATGTGTTTTCATATCTTTCTTTAGTGTTTTGGTCTAAATTAGGCTTTAGTTAGTTTGAATTAGGTCCTAGTGAGTCTTGCATTCATTTGGAGTGTTTTCTAGGTGTTTGGAGACATTTTGGAGATGTTAAGAGTAATGGAGCAAAAGAGGATGCAAGGATCATTCCGAACTGTCTTGACGATCCGGCAGAACGAAGGCGTTACAGTCCGATTCAGCCTCAATCCTCTTCATTAAAGATGTAGCCAGATGCGTTATCTTTCCATAGCAGGTCGAATCAGGTCATTCGGACATGTATTCCGGGAGATATCGCGATTTTACCGAAGGTGTATCCGTCTGGCCGCGAGACCAACGCCGACCAGCATTGGATCAGCACAAGTAAGCCCAATACCGACCCATCCTAGACCGGTACTATCTGGTCGGCACTGAGGCAGAGAGTAGTACCGACCCAGCTTCACTCTCCATACCGATCCAGAATGGATCGGTACAAAACCCAGTCTGCTTTCATCGAAGCCAGCTGATGTCACCCAAAGATCGCGCCAAACGAAGAGCTTGCGTTCAGATTCAGCTCTCGACATCTTCATAGAAGTTGTAGATAATTGAGTTGGCTGTCCACTGGATGTGGTTTGAGGTCATTCGGAGCGGTGGTTGGAAAGATACATCAGATTTATCAGGTACGTGTCCGGCTGGCGCTCAAACGAGTGTTGCTCAAAGGAGAGTAGTACCGACCCATCCTGGGTCGGTACTGTCGAACGGTACTAGTCCTAAATCAACTAGCTCATCATTTCTGCCGGCTAAAACTCATCCTGCATCGACCAACTCATCATTTATGCCGGCTAAAACTCTTCCCGCACGACCCAAGCGCACCGATGCCGACATGTCTTAGCTCGACGTTACCCGACCTGTACCCAGCCGGCACTACCGAACGGTATGAAGGAAATATTTGTGCCGCTCGGCTTGCACCGAGCTAGAATAGATCGGTATAAAGAGCAATCGCTGCCGAGGAATTTTTAGCCGAGACAACTTTCACCCCGAGAAGATCTTAGCCGATAAGATCTCTACCCGCGGCAAACTCTAGCCGGCTCAAGGGAGAAGGATTATACCGAGCGGGACGAAGGAAATAATCCATACCGACCCATTCCCATCCGGTACTACCAAGCGGCACTAAATGGTGATCACTCCGAGTGAACTTCTGCCGGCTAAAAACCATACAGCACACGATCCGACATGTCCCGCATCGACCTGATCCCCACTTCTGTCGGCCAAAACATATCCTGCATCGATCCAGCATCTACCCGACCAGCACGAAGAAATTAGTACCGGTCGATTTGTACCGATCCAGGACGGATCGGTACAAAACCTTGAAGAC
>PKMM01000907.1:107217-151912 GCA_002933915.1 Eutrema heterophyllum
TTAGTCACTTACGTTCTTGATCTTTTGTGTTTCAGGTGTATGCCTACTCGAGGAACCAGAAGAAACAAGAACACTCAGCTAGTTGATTTGTCAAACGAGCAGCTAGCACAGTTGGAACGCACACTAAGAAAAGCAAAGAAGCCAACAACGAGGTGAATGGTGGGAATGCTGTGGTTAATCGTGATGGAGAGGGAAACATCATAATCCCTCCACCAGCTGTCGATGAGATTGCCGCGCGAGCTGCGCGTAACAATGAGGTGAATGATGGGAATGCTGTGGTTAATCGTGCCAGGACGCTTGGAGAGTACAACAGACCCGATCAGTTCTATGCCAATCGGTCTGCGATTCGTATTCCCACTTTTCAGAGGAATGACTTTGAGCTGAAGCATGCATACTACACACTTGTGGGTCAGCACCCTTTTCATGGTTTTCCTCATGAGCATCCCATGGATCACATTGAGAGGTTCGAGGACTTGGTCACTAGCATCAAATGCAATGGAGTGTCCTACGACTACCTGTTCTGTAAGCTTTTCCCATACTCTCTTGGTGGGGATGCTTCTTATTGGCTCAAGCAATTACCAGCTGGGTCATTGACTACCTGGGATGAGACTAAGACTTCTTTCCTCAATAATTTCTATGATGATGCGAGATCCGAGGAGCTCAGGAACAAGATCTCTCAGTAGGACTGAATCGTTTAAGGATGCTTGGATCAGATTCATGTCATATCAGAGAGATTGTCCACATCACAGTTTCACTAAGGTTCAGTTGCTGGGTATCTTCTTCAGAGGGATTGATTGGAGGTATCAGATGGCTTTGGATGCTGCGAGTAATGGAAATTTCAACACAAGATATCCTGACGATGCTTATGTGCTGATTGAGAACTTGGCGTCTAGCAATAGCACCAAGAATGCAGACTTTGAGCGGAAGAAGCAAGCTGGGGGAGTTGATGGATCGCAGATTGCTGAGGTTCAAGCCAAGCTGGATTCAGTGCACAATCTCCTGATGGGTAAGGCGAAAGCTGTTCACTTTGCTGATGAGGATGAAGTGAAAGGTGTTAACTACATTGGTGGCGCTGGATTTCAAAGTCAAAGATATCAATACCCACCTCACCCACCCAAAACTCCTGAAAGCAAAGTTGAATCTATGCTTGAACAGATTCTTCAGGGACAGCAGAAGATGACAGTGGATTTCAATGGGACGATGGATGCTATGTACGCAGATCTGAATGGGAAAATCGAAGCTCTTAGTATTCATCAGAGAATGCTGGAAACTCAGGTCGCTCAGACTGCAGCAGCTGTCAAGGGAAAGATGGTTCATGCACAGAATGAACAAGTCAATGCGATCACCTTACGAAGTGATGAAGAGGTCGATCCAGGAGTAAAAACTGGCCTAACTGCAACGAATCTCGTCGATCTTGTTGAAGATGACGACGATGAGGCTCCCGAAATCACCCCAGTATCGATCTATACTACCCAGCATCGGTCGATACCCGTCCAAGGATCTGGCAAAGACGTTTCGACACAACAAGTATCGACCGACACCACCCAGTGTCGATCGACACCAGTGTAGATACTCTCACGGGACATCTCAGAACCTCCAGTGTCGACCGACACCACACCTGTATCGATCGACACCACATCTGAAGAGACGACAGAGAAGCCCAGTATCGATCGACACTCATCGGGTGTCGACGCAGACTGAGCCAGAAACTGTGAAAACACCCAAGATTGTTGCGGAACGTGTCTACAAACCTAAAGTGCCATATCCTATACCACCTAGGCATCTCATGAAACCCATAACTGCAGAGAAGTTGCTAGCTTTTGAGAAGATGGTCAGGAGGATCCCCCACAGTATATCTTTTGAGGAAGCTTTTGAGAACCGTCCTATAGCGTGTTACTTCGAAAATTGCAGAGAAACTGAGGAAGAGATCAAGGCACTCTTCATCAAAGCCAGAAGTACACCACCTCCACTGAAGAAGCTGACTAAGAGGGAAGACCCAGGAAAATTTTCAGTTCCATGCTCCATCTCTAGAGTTGAATTCAAGGAGTCTCTCGTTGATTCAGGGTCTAGCGTCAATGTCATGTCCAGGGCAATTGCAGAGAGTTTGAGAATTGGTATTAGATCCGCTGAGATGACTCTGACATTCGCGAATTCTTCAACATCAACTCCATATGGTACCATCTCTGATTTGCATGTTAAAGTAGGAGATTATCTGGTTCCTACTGATTTTCAGGTTGTGGAGATGAGCGAAAATTCAAGAGCACCTTTGATTTTTGGAAGACCGTTCATGGCTACAGTTGGTGCAGTTATAGACACGCCCAGTAAGAGAGTCTCCTTCTCATACATTGACAAAGAGGTCTCCTATAAAGCCATCCCTTCTAGAAGAGCTCCCAAACATATCTCTTGCATCACCGTTGCTACAGGATAGACGTTGATGGTTGATCTTTTGGAAGAGCCTCCTGACGTACCAACTGCCATAGACCTTCTAGATAGTCCTTCTGTCATCACCACGAAAGACATCAAAAAGGCTAAGGCAAAAACCGAGGGGACACAAAACTTGCCTCGACCAAGAAGCCCTAGTATCGATCGATACCCTGTTAGTATCGGTCGATACCTCATGCGCAGTGCTACCCACGTGACTTTAATCCCTCAGAGGTGTGATGGAGTTTTGATTGAGTATAAGGTGAAGTGCAAAGGAACCTCAAAACCATTCTCCAAGGCTAGAGTCATTCTTACTCCGGAGCTGAAAGAGAAAGGAAATGAGGTTATAGAGAGCATGTTGAGTAGATCTCTGAGTCTGCAAGTATCTAGCTGTGGAACTTGCATGGGAGTGAGTTCTCAACCTCGCTCCGACTGATCACTTCAGCCAAAGTCAAGCTAATGACTGAAAACAAACGCTTGGTGGGAGGCAACCCACTGGTAAGTTATACATAAGTTTTTCTATTATTTTTGTTTTTTGGTCTTGTGTTTCACGTGAAGAAGCAGATTCAGAAGAGAAGCATCGCTCGACACCATCCACGCGACGAAGGAGCAGAAACTTGTTAAGAGTATCGATCGTTACCAGTGATGTATCGGTCGACACTCATCACCATCTCGGGTAACTCCTTCGATTTTCACCAATTCACTCAACTCTTCTGTTTTCTTTTACCAACTCTAGACTAGATAACACTGGGGACAGTGTTGTTTAAGTCTGGGGGAGGTAGTTGCTGACAACGTATTTGTTTTTCTTAGAGTCAGTCGTTTTTGTGTCAAATTTGTTTTATTGAGTCAAAACCTGTTGGAGATTATGATCTTGTTCTTGAATCTGCTGTTTTGATTTTGCTTATGAGTGTCCACTGTTACAGAATCAGCTACATATCGACTAATGAAAAATCCAAAGGCTGACCAGTCAACTAGTAAACACACATGTTTCCAGCAGAGTTCTTTTAAAGCCTGAGCCAAATTTCTGCACTTCATCGACGTGGTTAGTATTCATAGAGCTTGATTCCTCATTCATATCTGACTAAGGAACCCATGTGTTTAAAGTAATGGTATCTCTCTCCCCTATTATAAGTTAATAAATAAGAGCATAAAAGATGAAATGATTTTCTCCTTAGTAGAGGGTTAGGAATGTTTCCAGCGATCCCATTGTTCTACTTGGTGATGGATGATCACACAGAGGATTGGAAGCGAGGCTAGGATTTTCCTATGATGCCATTATTCGCCTACAGCCTTTGATACCTAGAGATGGAAGAACCGGAGATTCGGTGGCAAACACCATCAATACTCGCGTCTCATACCTTGATGTGTATACGCGAAAAGAAAAAAAAAAGAAAAGAAAAAAAAAAAAGAGAACAAAATAAGAAATAAGTCTGGGGGAAAGAAAGTGATACAAAAAGTGTGAAATTGGGTGGTTCCTTGTTATGATATTGTATGGAAAAGAATCTAGAAGGTTCTTGGTATTAATCACATCGATGAAACTGGCGATGAGGGGTTTAATTGAACGATGCTGCGAAATAATGTGTGTAGTCTGGGGAAGCTGCGAATGTCTACGGAGAAGTACATGGTGGTTAGATTTGGAACTGGTTAGGTAACATTTGGGTGCTTGGGAAAAGGGTCATTGCAACGTTTCAAGAACAGGTGAGTCTCCGTGTTTTCAAACCTCTTTCTCTGGTTTAGTTTTCTATTTGCTTGAGGGCAAACAAAGACTAAGTCTGGGGGAGTTGATATATCATGGTTTTTACCCCTTTTAAGCCATGATATAGGTCCGTTTTATAGAGTATTTCTACTATTTTGCAGTGTTTTAGAGTCTTTTACAGGTTTTAGCACGTTTGGAGCATAATTGGAGATATTGGAGCTTTCTGGAGCATTTTGGAGCATTTTGGAGCAAAACAGAAGTTCGTGTAGCTGAGTACCGGATTTGAGGCCTCAGTATCGATCGACACTAACTAGTGTCGGTCGATACTCACTGAAGCACGAGTCGCGACTTTAAATGAAGATTTGAAGAACTTCCCACCGATGGATTGAGCTCAAATTTGGACACAAGACAGATCTTTGGATTAGCTTTCATTTGGAAGTGGTTTGAGGTCATTCCAACGGTGCGATCAAAAGTTATGCCAGTTTTCGTGAAGACAGTCCAGTCTGGCGAGCAGTGACTAGTGTCGGTCGATACTACCTTAGTGTCGGTCGATACTAACTACATGAAAACAGGAAACTCGACTTTTTACAAGTCTTGAGAGTTTGCACCTTGGTCCAGAAGTCTTTAATAATTACAAGAAGCCCCAAAACGTGTTTTAGCATTATAATTAGGTTTTTCAGCCACTTTTGTTGGCTAAGCTTGATTTTACTTCTGTTCTACTTTGGTTTTTGGAGAGACAACTCTGAACTCCTATTTTCTTATTTGATTTCTTTGATGATCTATTCAATCATGTTTATTGTTTCAATCTCCATGTCTGAGTAGATCCCTTGTTAGGTTCAGGGTTCTCATAAGGGTTTTCTCTGAATGTTAGGTTAATTGATTGATTAGGATTCACCATCTGAATTAGTTCTTCGCCTTAGGTTGTTCCCATAGCTAATTCTAGGTTGACGAATCTAGAACTTAGATCTTAGGATAATTGATTAGGCACGAGAGTGCGATTAATTACCTGATAGAACCTAGGGTGAGCAAAATAACTATTCGCAAAGAGATTTGGTTTAGTTGTTTTGTGAACAAATCAAACTTGAATTAAAAGCTGGTTTAGACTTTAGGATTCGCAAAGAGATTTGGAATTCTAGGATTTAGACTTAGATAGTTTTCGCAACGAGAGTTGGTTAGCTATACTTTAGTGATTTGAGTTCAAGAACCGCGCTAAATCTGAATCCTGTTAGTTAGTTCATCTGCATTCATTGAATCCCTAAGAAATACCCTGAGCATATCTTCCTTCCATTGATTTACAACTCATTTAATTTACGTACTTGCTTTCAATTACATCTTTCTGGTTTAGCTTAATTCGAAACTATACAATATATTGTGTGAATTCTGGAGTTCTTGTGTTCGACCCCTAACTATACTACGACAACTGCTTTAGTACTTTTAGGGTATTAATTTGAGCATATCAGTAACTAGCAACAATGGCATTGGACTAAGCTCTTAATATGGTACTTTACAAGGAAAAATCTGTCATTGCTCCTAATGCTCATGCAAAGCTACCTTATATGCTATGCATCTAGACTCGATCCTATATGGAATGCACAAAAGTTCAAAAAATTTTAAATTTATTGAAAATGCATGATATGCATGACACTCAAGATGCAAAAGGAAAAATAAGATTACAAAACACATGATTAGACATCGGTCCCTCCCCCAAACTTAAATCACAACGTCTCTGTGTGAAAGAAGATCAAGAGAGAGACCAAAAACGAAAGATAAAAATGCAAAGAGACTCAAAAGAAAAGAGTTACTTACAAATGAGGAGTGAGACTAGATGAATGAAGATGAATGAAGATCTTTCGACATCTACACCAATGTGCCTTGCCACGACATTGCTATCATCAAGAACCTTGCAACCACCCAACGAAAGATCAAAAAGAACAAGAAAGCATAGAAAGACATGAAAGGAAAGTATGTACAATGATAAGCTTGGGGTGTCTCCCAAGAGCACTTTGTTTAAAGTCACTAAGTTTGACTTTGGTTACCCTTTTAGGCGGGTGAGAGAGAAATGTGAACACTCCATGGTGGATCTTTGAGCTCGAGCTTGACCTTGCTCATTACCTATTCAAGACCGGCGTCCCCTTTCTCTTTGAGTTCGGGTGTGAGGATCGCCTTGACCGAGGCAAAAGGTTTGGGCCGTCCTTTGCACTTGATCTTGTACTCAATCACTCCATCCTTGTGCTTCCAATGAGTGAGAGTCATCATAGAAGGCTGGCTTGGCTCGGACCTAGACCCATGAAGCTTGCTTGATCCGTTTCCCATCTTAGCCTTGGCCTTTGTCTTCTTCTTTGCACCCTTGCTACCCTCAACGTCATTCTCCATTGTGGTGGGAGGAAGCGGTTCCAAACAAGCTATATTAACTTCCGAAGCTTTCTTGTCATTACCATAACCCTAATCTTTTCTCTCAAGAGACTTCTCTTCCTCTTCATAGACCTTTGGGGGTGGAGCTTCTTCAACCATCTCACATCTACCCACATACCTCGCTTCTTCTTCACGAAACTCATCATCCTTTATGGTAACTGTGCCACAAAGCTTGTTGGAAGAAGTCCTCATTGGGTAATATACCTTATCATCCACATTCAAGAGAACTACAGAAGGATAATCTTCAAGAAGACCAAGTGGTTTCCGTGAAGAAGAGTCTCCAAAGGTGATAGGTGATGGGTGAGATGTGAGGTTTCTTATCCCTAGACTCTTGAACATCTCATGGGACATGACATTCACACTTGAACCGGAGTCACACAAAGCATCCTCAATCTCCAAATCTCCAAGAGAGCAAGCTATAGAGAATTTACCGGGATTACCAAGCTTGGGGAGAGACTTAGGCTTGATCCTAGTTGTGCTTGGTGAATCAATGCAAGCAACACTACCCTTTGGTTCTTGAACCATGGTCACGTCCTCATCCTTCTTAAGGGTCACTCCCCCACTTTGTTCCTCAATGTCCACATTGAGCTTCAAGGGAACGTCTCTAGGGGGAAAGTGTTCAACATGTAAATCGTAAAGTAGAAGCTCAATCTCTTTAGTGGCGGCTACATGATCTTCAATGGGGCGTAGGTCATGTGAGGAGATGGCATTGCAATACTCCTTTGAGGGTTGTATTGTTTTCCCATTTGAAGAACTTTGTTGCACTTTGTCTCCATTGGCTCCCTTGGTCTCCATTTGTTGCACTCTTGAGCTCAATGCCTCAAGCTTCTTGTGGAGATCATTGTATGAGCAAGCTACTTTGGTATTTATTTCCTCCATCTTTTTGCTCATGTACAATGCTCCACTAGCTTGTCCTTGAAGAATTTGTTGAAGCATGTTCTTCATATCAAGGTCTTGAGGCATGGAGTTGTTGCCTTGAGAACCGGATTGAGGCATAGATGGAGCTTTGTTGTAGTAGCCTCCTTGGTTCCCTTGAAATTAATTTTGAGGGACAAAGCTTTGTTGTTGATTGTTGTTGAAGTTCTTTTGATAGCCACCATGATTCCCGACATAGTGCATTTTTTCTTTGTTTCTCAAATTCACCATTTGTTCTTGGAACCCTTGGTTTGCTTCACAATCACCAACAAAGTGAACAGCCTTTTGAGATGTAGTGATAAGCTCATATACCGAGAAGTCGTCCATGAAGAGAACGAGGAGCCATAGACCGAGAAGTCGTCCATGAAGAGAACGAGGAGCCATAGACCGAGAAGTCGTCCATGAAGACCTCGACCATCTCCTCAATTAGATCCGAGAAGATCGACATCATGCACCTTTGAAATGTGGCGGGTGCGTTACATAGTCCAAACGACATCCTTCGATAGGCAAAGGTGCCATAAGGACATGTAAATGTCGTCTTCTCTTGGTCATTCGGGTGAATGGGAATTTGAAAGAATCCCGAATAACCATCCTAAAAGCAATAGAACGGGTGGTTTGCTAATCGTTCCAACATTTGATTAATAAACGGTAAAGGAAAGTGATATTTTCGAGATGCGGAGTTCAACTTCCTATAGTCTATGCACATCCTATGACCCGTTATCGTTCTAGTTGGGATTGATTCGTTCTTTTCGTTTTTAACCATGGTTATCCCACCCTTTTTGGGAACCACGTGCATCGGGGAAACCCATGTGCTATCCGAGATCGGATATATGATTCCCGTGTCTAGAAGCTTGAGGATCTCCTTTTTAACAACCTCTTTCAAATTTGGGTTTAACTGTCTTTGATGTTCTATGGAGGACCTCATTTCATCTTCTAGATGTATGCGGTGAGTGCAAAGTGTAGGAGATATGCCTTTGATATCATCGAATGAATATCCAATGGCTCTCCTAAACTTACGCAACTCATGCAATAGAGCGGATAACTCATCACCACTAAGGCTATCATTCACAATGACCGGATATGACTCATTAGGACCTAAGAAAGCGTACCTTAGTCCCGTAGGAAGCGGTTTGAGGTCCACCTTAGGCGCCTTGAGCTCGCTCCAATCATCCTCATCCAGGCTAGTCTTACCATTTCTAGCTCCTTCCACGTCCATCTTTTGCTCCACTTCCAAAGCAAAGCTCTCTTGTACCAAACCCAATGTAGAACCATCTTCACACTTCATCCCTTGAAGATCCAAATCAATGAACAAAGCTTCCTTAACCATTGGCTTGTGTGACTCCAAAATCAGCTTGTAGCCTTCACTTGCCTTACTCAAATACCCATGTTCACCTCGATCCTTAGTTAAAGCAACTTGGAAACCATTCTCAAGATTCAACTCTTCAAGGAGTTCATCTGCCAATTCATCCATGATCTCGATGTAGGAGCATTGACCGTCTATAGTGGGCTTTTTCATGACATCATTGATGTTGAATTCTAGGACCTCATCTTTACCCAAATGCAAGTCAATTTTGCCCTTCCTCACATTGATGATTTCTCCCGCGGTCGCCAAGAAGGGTCTCCCAAAGATTAGAGGGTCTTTGGGCTCTTCGTCCATTTCCAAGATAACAAAATCCGTTGGAACAATGAAATCTCCAACCATGATTGGTAAATCCTCAAGTAGCCCAATAGGTACTCTCACGCTTCTATCCGCAAGGATCAAGGAGTTTCTACAAGCCTTGTACTTCGTGAATCTCAATCTCTTAGCAATGGATAGCGGCATTAGGCTCACACTAGCACCCAAATCACAAAGGCAATTGTTGAATGCAATAGGTCCCAAAGCACATGGGAGAGTGAAACTACCCGGATCTCCAAGTTTCTTTGGTACCACCTTCTTTTGGATGATAGCACTACACTCATGAGTCAACACCACCATGGATTCCATCTCTTTAGCTCTTTCTTTCACGACATCCTTGAGGAATTTGGCATATTAAAACACAAGCAAGAATGCATCCACAAAAGGCATGGTGAGCTCAACCTTCTCCATTTGTCTATCAAACACCGCCTTGTACTTTTCCAACAATTGCTTCTTGAAACGTCAGGGAAACGGAAGTTTTGGCACATAAAGTGGTGGTGGGACAAACAAAGTCTCTCTCTTCGTGGGCTTCTCTTGAGAAACTACCTTGGTCTTGATCTCTTCAACCCGTTTACCCTTGTTTTTGCCTTCCAAAACTGTGTCTTCAACTACCACTTCGTCTTGAGTCTCAAGTTCCACCCCCCCCCCCCCCCCCCNCCCCCCCCCCCCACCTTGGTTCTCAATGTCCTCGTTGAGATTAGAAGGGGATTCTCTAGTGGCTTCTTTGCCTTCAAGTTGCTTAACCTTGGAGCTCAATGTCTCAAGCTTGGAGTTAAGATCGTTGTTAGAACAGTCTACCCTTGTAGTGATCTCCGCTTGTCCCTTGAGAAGTTGTTGAAACATGGTGTTCAAGTCAAGCTCTTGCGGTTTAGACGTAGTTGCTTGACCTTGAAAACCGAGTGGAGCGATGAAAGACGCTTTGGCTTGAAACCCGCTTTGGTTCCCTTGAAAAGTATTCTTGGGAACATAGCTTTGCTTGTTGGAAACTTGACCTTGTTGTTGGGAAGTGAAGTTCCTTTGTTGACCACTGTGGTTGCCTTGGTGTTGTTGAGGATACACTTGATCTTGTGGATTCTCCACATTTGGGTTCCGGTAAGAGAAGTTATGGTGGTTTCGGTAGTTGTTGTTGAATCCACCCCGTTGGTAGCCTTGGTTACCCACATAATTTATCTCCTCTTGTGTGCTCAAGTCCACAACTTCATCTTGATAACCTTGATTGTCCTCATAGTCCCCAACAAAATGAACTTGCTTTTGAGAAGAGTTTAGAAGCTTGTATATCTTGTCATTGAGGCTTTTTATTTCCTTGGTCCTCTTTTGCTCTTCTAAATCACTAGTCATTTGGGTTGCTCTATCGTAGTCATCTCCATAAGTCCCGTCACTTTGAGCTAGATTCTCAACTAGTTCCACGGCTTCATCAACATTGTTGGCCAAGAAGTTCCCATTGGAGGCCGTATCTAGAAGCATCCTTATCTTGGGCAAAGCACCGCGGTATAGGGTGCTTAGGAGAGATGCATTGGAGAAGCCGTGATGAGGGCATTGAGAAGTGTAGCTTCGAAACCTTTCCCATGCTTCGTTGAAGGACTCGTTTGATCTTAGGGTGAAGCTAGAGATTTTGTTCCTCAACTTGGCGGTTCGGGCCGGTGAGAAAAACTTAGCAAGGAAAGCTCGCTTGCAATCGTCCCAAGACGTGATGGAGCCTTGAGGTAGATTCTTCTCCCATTGATGTGCCTTATCTCCAAGGGAGAATGGGAAGAGTCTTAGCTTGAAACCGTCTTCTGAGACACCGTTCATCTTGGTTAGCCCGCATATCCTATCGAATTGATCAATATGATCCAACGGGTCCTCCATAGATAGGCCGTGGAATTTGTTGCCTTGAACCATATTGATCAACCCCGCCTTCACTTCGAAGTTATTGTTCTCCACTGATAGTAGGGTTTTTCCTAATCAATTACTCAAATCCTACTCGTATCATTGTAGTATTTGAGGATCAATCCAATGGGTTTCAATTCAATCACTAAGAATGCATAGAACTACTTAATTCAAGCCAGACAAGTTGGTTTTTATGTTTAATCTAATAAGCTAATCGAATTTAAAACGAGTGACAAGAATTAGCAATATTAAACGAGGCTAAATGCAAAGTTAAAAGGCGAGTTCAAGGATAAAGCAATTGAAATAAGGTGATCCATGGCTAATTAATGATGTCCAAAACTCAAGCAATACTAATCCCTAGGCAAAGATCACTAGTTATGACTATCCTCTTTCAAAGCTCTAATCACCTTTGCTAATCACTAATCCAAGATCAAATTCTCATTTGTGGATAATTAATTAGCAAGCATTAAGTTTAGCAATCAAGATCAACCAATAATCACTCTAGACAACTACTCTCATAGGTTAGAAATGAATATCTCTTAATTAGTTCATCGGTGCATTTCATCAAACACCTTGTGGGTGTGAAATGCTCTTTGATCTAAATCCACTTTCTCAAGCTAGATTTAGCATTAAAAGTACTAATCAAGAAGGGAAATCTAATAATCTAATCCTATACATCATTAATCATCAATAGAATCACCCTAAATCTACCAAACCCTCAAATCCTAGAAGACTACTCATTAATCATGGAGAATCCCACAAATCCTATGGAGAACATGTTTAATCCCATGATTAGATGATGATTTGATTAAGGAAAGAAAATATAGAAGATAGAAATCAAGAAACCCCAAACTTAAATTGCATAAAAAGTAGAAGATCTCTCTTACAAATTACTTAGAACACTTAAGAGAAGGTTTTTAGCATGAGAAAAGAGAGTCTCCCCCTAAAAGTTAGGTCTAAAACTATTTATAGTGAACAGTGCGAACCGGGTCAACCCGGGACAAACCGGGCATTGACCTGGTCGGGTCTAGGTCGAATTGCAATAGAAAGTTTGTACCGACCGATCCTGGGTCGGTACAAACCACTCAATACAGATTTTCGTCGTGCAGGTCGGGTGGATGCTGGGTGCAGATTTAGCCGGCTAGAATGAAATCTGGTCGATGCAAAGCGTGCCGGGTCGCGTGAGGGATGAGTTTCAGCCGGCAAAAGTTTATCTGTGCGATCGCTGAGTTAGTGTCGCTCTGTAGTATCGACCGAGAGTGGGTCGGTACTAATCTTCTTGAAGATTTGTGCCGCGTCATTCCAGGTTGGTATGGGAAAGCTCCTTAGGTCAGCTTTTCCTCCTGTCTTGATACCAATCGGACGTACCGGTCCAGGATCGGTCGGTGCAGGTCAAGAAGAAAGGGTGGCTGAGTGAAAACGGATGATCCAGGGGAGTGTGCCGGTCGGTTCTGGAGGGCATGAGTTGAGCTGTGGATCGGCATAACTCTCTGCCTCTATACCGATCAAACGTACCGCCCCAAGACGGTTCGGTACAGTCCTCTACAAATTGCCCTTTTGCCTTGGCCATCTCCTTTTGCATCCAAATCCGATCAAGCTTGGTTCCATGGCTCCTAATCCTCCCCAAAACGCTTCCAAGTACCTAGAAAAGACTCCAAAACAATGCAAGTGAGTGCAAACCTATATAATGTGCATTTAGACTCAATCCTACACATGGAATGCAACTAGATGATTGCTTTTTCAAAAAATTTAAAATTTTTCAATTTTTTTTGAATGCATGATATGCATGAGACTCAAGTATGCAAAAAGGAAGATAAGAAGATAAAACACAAGGTCAAATGACACAAACCCCTCCCCCAAACTTGAATTGCACCGTCTCGGTGCAACAAAAGTCAAGGAGAAGGTAAAAATATGCAAGAATGTATATCCAATGAAGTGGAGTGAGAATCATACCTTGGAATTGAATCGAGGAGGAGAGGAGTGTGACATGTTGTGGCCAAACCCTCCTTTTATCACACACCACGACCCCAAGAGACCAATCTTAGACCAATCTGACCGAAATTTGCCATCCTTTATTGTTAAGGAGTGTGGTCCTCTTTAGTCATGCTTGTTTTGTGTCGCAAGCTTGACAAGGGATAGGCTTGGGGAGGTCCCCAAAGACGCGTTTAACCTCACTAGCTTGACGGTTGCTTCCTCATTGTCACTCCCTTCATGAAAATTGATATGCTCAAATTAATACCCTATAAGTATTAAAGCAGTTGTTGTAGTATATGTAGGGGTCGAACACAAGAACTCTAGATATCACACAATAGATTATATAGATTCGAATTAAGCTAAATCAAAAAATGTAATTAAATGCGAATGCATAAATTAAACAAGTTGTAAGTCAATTGGAAAGAAGATAGGCTCAGGGTATTTCTCAGGAATTCAATGAATGTAGATAAACTAACTAACATGATTTAAATTTAGCGCGCTTCTTGAACTCAAATCGCTAAGTTATAATTAACCAACTTTCGTTGCGAAAACTATCTAAGTCGAAATCCTAGAATTCCAAATCTCTTTGCGAATCCTAAAGTCTAAACCAGCTTTTAGTTCAAGTTTGATTTGTTCACAAAACAACTAAACCAAATCTCTTTGCGAATAGTTATTTTGCTCACCTTAAGTTCTATCAGGTAATTAATCGCACTCTCGTGCCTAATCAATTATCCTAAGATCTAAGTTTCAGATTCGTCAACCTAGAATTAGCTATGAGAACAACCTATGGTGAAGAACTAATTCAGATGGTGAATCCTAATTAACTAATTAATCTAACATTCAGAGAAAATCCTTATGAGGACCCTGAACCTAACAAGGGATCTACTCAGACATGGAGATTGAAACAAGCAACATGATTGAATAGATCATCAAATCAAATAAATAGAAGAGAGTAAAACAAGGGTTCGAAATCTTTTCTCAGATGAACAGAGTTTTGATTTTGTCTCCCTCAAAATCTCTCTCAACCAAAAACCAGAGTAGAATAAAGCGTAATCAAGCCTCCTGGCCAAAGGGGCTTAAAAACCTAACTTAAACTCCTAAAACACGTTTTGGGCTAAATTGTAAATAATAAAGTCTTCTGGGCAATTTTGCAATTCTTCAACTCTTCATAAAAGTCGCGACTCGTGTCTTGCTGCAGTGAGTATCGACCGATACTAGGGTAGTGTCGATCGATACTGAGGCTTCAAATCGGATACTCAGCCACACAAACTTCTGTTTTGTTCCAAAATGCTCCAGAAAGCTCTAATATCTTCAATTATGCTCCAAACGTGCTAAAACCTGTAAAAGACTCTAAAACACTACAAAATAGTAGAAAGACTCTATAAAACGCACTTATATCATGGCTTAAATGGGGTAAAAACCATGATATATCAACTCCCCCAGACTTAGCATTTGCTTGCCCTCAAGCAAATAGAAGACTAGACCAGAGAAAGAGGTTTGAAAACACGGAGACTCACCTGTTTATGAAACATTGCAATGACCTTTTTCCCAAGCACCCAAATGTCACCTAACCAGTTCCAAGACTAACCACCATGTACTTCTCCTTAGGCATTCGCAGCTTCCTCAGACTACACACATTATTTCGCAGCTTCATTCAATTAAACCCATCATCGCCAGTTTCATCGCTGTGATTAATACCAAGAACCTTCTAGATTCTTTCCCATACAATATCATGACAAGGAACCACCCAAATTCACACTTTTTGTATCACTTTTCCTCTCCCCCAGACTTATTTCTTATCGTATTCTCTTTTTTTTTTTATAGATTCGCACATACACATCAAGGTATGAGACGCGAGTATTGATGGTGTTTGCCACCGAATCCCCGGTTCTTCCCTCTCAATGTATCAAAGGGTGTAGGCGCATAATGACATCATAGGAAAATCCTAGCCTCGCTTCCAACCTTTGTGTGATCATTCCTCACCAAATAGAATAATGAGATCGCTGGAAACATTCCTAACCCTCTACTTAGGAGAAAATCATCTCATCTTTTCATGCACTTATTTATTAATTAACAGAAGGGGAGAGAGATACTATTACTTTTAAACACATGGGTTTCTTTGTCAGACATGAATGAGGAATCAAGCTCTGTGAATACTAACCACGTCGATGAAGTGCAGAAATTTGGCTCAGGCTTTAAAAGAACTCTGCTGGAAACATGTGTGTCTTCTAGTTAACTGGTCAGCCTTTGGATTTTTCATTAATCGATCTGTAACTGATTCTGTAACAGTGGTCACTTAGAAGCAAAGTCAGAACAAAAGAGTCAAGAACAAGATCATAATCTCCAACAAAATTTTGACTCAATAAAACAAATTTGACACAAAAACGACTGACTCTAAGAAAAACAAAAACGTTGTCAGCAACTACCTCCCCCAGACTTGAACAACACTGTCCCCAGTGTTATCTAGTCTAGAGTCAGTAAAAGAAACATAACAGTCGAGTTGAAACGTGAAAATCATAGAAGTTACCGAATTGGGGTAGGGGTGTCGACCAACACACAACACTGGTATCGAGCGATACCAGGCTTAGGCCGACACAGAACCTTCTTCTCATCGTCATTGATGCATGTGGTGTCGATCGATACCAGGTGGTATCGGTCGATACCGATCCTCTGTAACTGATTCACGCAAAACACAAGACACAAAACATAAAACCAAAAACAAAAACAAAAACAAAAACAAAAGACTTATATACAGACTTACCAGTGGGTTGCCTCCCACCAAGTGCTTGTTTAACGTCACGAGCTTGACTTTGCTCAGGTGATTAGTCAGAGCAAGGTTGAGAACTCACTCCCATGCAAGTTCTACAACTAGACACTTGCAGACTCAGAGTTCTACTCAACATGCTCCCTATAACCGCTTTTCCTTTCTCTTTCAGCTCCTGAGTAAGAATGACTCTAGCCTTTGAGAATGGTTTTGAGGTTCCTTTGCACTTCACCTTGTACTCCATCGAGTCCCCATCACACTTCTGAGGGATTAAAGTCATAGAGGGAGCACCTTTTACTCCTTTGCTCTTTACCTTCTTCTTTGCCTTAGTTATTTTGACGTCTTTCTTGGTGATGACAGAAGGACTGTCTAGAATGTCCAAGACAGTTGGCACGTCAGAAGGTTCTTCCAAAGGATAAGCTACCAACGTCTTTCCTGTGACAACATCGATGCAAGAGACATGCGTGGTAGCTCCTCTAGTAGGAATGGCTTTGTAGTACACCCCCTTGTCAATGTATGAGAACGAGATTCTCTTGCTGGGTGTGTCCATAATGGCACCAACCGTAGCCATAAACGGTCTTCCAAGAATCAACTGTGTACTAGATTTTGCACTCATCTCCACAACCTGAAAATCAGTATGAACCAGACAATCTCTTACTTCAACCATCAAATCAGGGATTGTACCGTATGGGAGTGAGGTGGAACAGTTCGCGAATGTGAGAGATGTCTTGGGAGATCGAATATCAGCTTTCAATCTCTATGCAATTTCCCTTGACATGACATTGACGCTAGCCCCCGAGTCAACGACATACTCTTTGAATTTAAATCCAGAGATAGAGCATGGAACTGAGAATATTCCTGGGTCTTCCCTCTTAATCAGCTGTTTCATCGGAGGTGGTGTACTTCTAGCTTTGATAAAGAGTGCATTGATCTCTTCCTCAGTTTCTCTGCAATTTCAGAAGTAACACTCCAAAGGACGGTTTTCAAAAGCTTCTTCAAAAGATATAGTGTGGGGAATCCTCCTTACCATCTTCTCAAAACCGAGCAACTTCTCTGCAGAGATGGGATCTCTGAGGTGTCTAGGTGGTATAGGATATGACACCTTAGGCTTGTAAACCCTTTCCTCGACAATCTTGGGTGTTGTCACAGTTTCTGGCTCAGTCTGCGAGGGGTGTCGACCGACACCAGGTTGGTGTCGATCGATACCAGGCTTCTGGATCTCGGTCTCCGTATCGGTCGACACTGGGGGGTGTCGATCGATGCTTGTTGCTNGGTCAGTGTCGATCGATACAGGGTGGGTATCGATTGACACACGGGTGCTTGAGATGTCCCGTGAAAGTATCTGCACTGGTGTCGATCGACACTGGCTGGTGTCGGTCGATGCTTGTTGTTTCGAAACGTATTTGGCAGATCCTTGTACGGGTATCGACCGATGCTGGGTGGTATCGATCGATACTGGGGCGATTTCGGGAGCCTCATCGTCGTCATCTTCAGCAAGATCGACGAGATTCTTTGCAGTTAGGCCAATTTTCACTCTTGGATCGACTTCTTCATCACTTCTTAAGGTGATTGCATTGACGTGTTCATTCTGTGCATGAACCATCTTTCCCTTGACAGCTGCTGCAGTCTGAACGACCTGAGTTTCCAGCCTCTTCTGATGAATGCTAAGAGCTTCAATCTTTCCATTTAGGTTAGTGTACATAGCATCCATCTTCCCATTGAAATCCATTGTCATCTTCTGCTGTCCCTGAAGAAGCTGCTCAAGCATAGACTCAACCTTGCTCTCTGGAGATTTGGGAGGAATATGCTGGTAATCGTTGGTGAAGTTTTGGTTGTTGTTTTGCTGGTATTGATATCTCTGACTTTGAAAACCAGCACCACCAATGTAGTTAACAACTTCCACTTCATCCTCATCAGCAAAATAAACAGCCTTCTTCGTCTTTCCCATCAAAAGATTGTGCACTGAATCCAGCTTGGCTTGAACCTCAGCAATCTGCGATCCATCCAAATTCCCAGCCTGCTTGTTCTGCTCAAAGTCTGCATTCTTGGTGCTATTGCTAGACGCCAAGTTCTCAATCAGCACATAAGCATCGTCAGGATACCTGGTGTTGAAATTTTCATTGCTCGCAGCATCCAAAGCCATCTGGTACCTCCAGTCAATCCCTCTGAAGAAGATACCCAGCAACTGAACCTTAGTGAACCCGTGATGTGGACAATCTCTCTGATATGATCTGAATCTGATCCAAGCAGCCTTAAATGCCTCAGTCGTTCGCTGAAAAAATTGGGAAATCTTATTCCTAAACTCCTCTGATCTTGCATCATCATAGAAATTGTTCAAGAATGCATTCTTGGTCTCCTCCCAGGTAGTCAGTGATCCAGGAGGTAGGTGCTTCAGCCAGTATGCTGCATCCCCACCAAGAGAGTATAGGATACTCCATCGTACTTGACGCTAGTGACCAAATCCTCAAATCTCTCAATGTGATCCATAGGGTGTTCATGAGGAAGACCATAAAAAGGATGCTGGCCCACAAGAGTGAAGTATGCAGGTTTCAGCTCAAAGTCATTCCTCTGGAAAGCAGGTGGACGAATCGCTGATCGATTGGCATAGAACTGATCAGGTCTGTTATACTCTCCAATTGTCCTACCACGATCAACCACATTATTCCCAACATTCACAACAGCTGGAGGGACAATGATGTTTCCATCTCCATCAAGTCGTTGCCCCCTCTCATTGTACAATTGACCCTCGTGGTCTCTCAAAACTCCATCATCGTCACGAATCAAAACCACTGGATTGTTCATCTCTGCTGGCGTCTTTGCTTTCTTGTTTGTGCGTTCCAAAAGTGCAAGTTGCTCGTTTGACAGATTAACTAGCAGAGTGTTCTTGTTCCTTCTGGTTTCACGAAGAGGCATGCACCTGAAACACGAAAGTCAAGAACGTAAGTAACCGAAAGAAAAAAACGCGACGAGTATCGACCGATACCACTAGGGTGTCGATCGATACTCTACGATTTAGACGAAATTCTTAGCTAAAATCTAATGGCGAAATTGAGTCCCCGGCAACGGCGCCAAATTTGATATGCTCAAATTAATACCCTATAAGTACTAAAGCAGTTGTTGTAGTATATGTAGGGGTCGAACACAAGAACTCTAGATATCACGCAATAGATTATACAGATTCGAATTAAGCTAAACCAAACAATGTAATTAAATGCGAATGCGTAAATTAAACAAGTTGTAAGTCAATTGGAAAGAAGATAGGCTCATGGTATTTCTCAGGAATTCAATGAATGTAGATAAACTAACTAACAGGATTCAGATTTAGCGCGGTTCTTGAACTCAAATCACTAAGTTATAATTAACCAACTTTCGTTGCTAAAACTATCTAAGTCTAAATCCTAGAATTCCAAATCTCTTTGCGAATCCTAAAGTCTAAACCAGCTTTTAGTTCAAGTTTGATTTGTTCACAAAACAACTAAACCAAATCTCTTTGCGAATAGTTATTTTGCTCACCTTAAGTTCTATCAGGTAATTAATCGCACTCTCGTGCCTAATCAATTATCCTAAGATCTAAGTTCCAGATTCGTCAACCTAGAATTAGCTATGAGAACAACATATGGTGAAGAACTAATTCATATGGTGAATCCTAATTAACTAATTAACCTAACATTCAGAGAAAATCCTTATGAGAACCTTAAACCTAACAATGGATCTACTCAGACATGGAGATTGAAACAAGCAACATGATTGAATAGATCATCAAATCAAATAAATAAAAGAGAGTAAAACAAAAGGGTTTGAAATCTTCTCTCAGACGAACAGAATTTCAGACTTGTCTCCCTCTCTCACAAAAACCAAAGTAAAATAAAGACTAGCCAACAAAAGTGGCTGAAAAACCTAATTATAATGCTAAAACACGTTTTGGGGCTTCTTGTAATTATTAAAGTCTTCTGGACCAAGGTGCAAATTCTCCAGACTTGTAAAAAGTCGCGTTTCCTTCTCCATGGACGACAGTATCGATCGATACACGGGCAATGACGCGCTTCCTTCCTTCATGGTGTCGGTATCGATCGACACCAGGTGGTGTCGGTTGATACAAGGGCTTCAAATCGCGTACTCAGCTACACGAACTTCTGCTCTGCTCCAAAATGCTCCATAAAGCTCCAATATCTCCAATTATGCTCCAAACGTGATAAAACATATAAAAGACTCTAAAACACTACAAAATAGTAGAAAGACTCTATAAAACAGACTTATATCATGGTCAAAAAGGGGTAAAAACCATGATATATCAAAAATCACAAGAAAAGTGAAAAGATTAGTAACAAAAGAGAATAAAAAGCTCTAGTCTCAAGAAGAATCAAAATCCGAATGATCAATGCTAAGTTCATATCAATTCCTCTATGCTTGTCATTGTAGCATAAGAGGTGTCAATTCATAGGGGTTAAGATTAATGCACTAGGAATGCATGAAACTTCTTGAGCTAGAGCAAATGATTTTGGTTTTTATGTTTTTAGACTAAGAAAGTAAAATGCAAGAAAGAAAACAAAAGATAGAAGTGTTGGATCATGGATTAGACTATCAAAGAAATGATTAACAATCAAATAATGATAACAAAGATTGAATTAAACACTATCCTAGAACATGAAATTCATAAATATGACTAATCCATTCTCATGGCACTAATCACTTCACTAATCACCTAATTGACATAAACTCTCGTTTGCAATTAGATAATCAATGAGTATTAATAAACAATTCCAATTAATTCACTAATCACCCTAAACATCAACTCTCATTGGCTATGATTTGAAAAGCTCACAATAGGTTTGGTTCAAGCATTTCATCGAACACTTTTCGGGCATGAAATGCTTAAGCTCTAATTTTGATCTCTCATTTCAAAACTAGCATTAAGATCAACCTATGTGAAGGATCTAACAAGATGCAATCCAAATCATCATCATTTATGATACTAATGCACACAATCTATGCTATTCCTTAGGTCTAGAACACTTGAATAAGATTAATTCATTCTCATGACACTAATCTCTTTGTTGATCACTAAATCAATAGCAAACTCTCATTTGTGATTAAATGACTAACAAACATTAATAACAAGTTCTATTAACCAAAATACACCTTAAACATCCACTCTCATGGGTTAAGATATGCAAATCTCTTATTTAGTTATTTGGGGAATTTCATCAAACACTTTGTGTGCATGAAATTCCCTTAGTTCTAGATTAACTTTCTCAAGCCTAATCTAGCATTAAGAACACTAAATAAGAAAGGAAAGCAAGGATTCATAACATAAGCATCATAAATCAATCATCAAATCATCATAATCAAGCAAACCATGATCCAACAAAAAGTCTAAAATCTAAAGAACATGAAGAACAAAAGAGAAAAAGACATAAAGATAAAGAAATTGCATAAATAAAAGATAGAGTTGAAGAAATCTTCTCTAGAGTGGCATTTGTTATGAAGAGCAATCAAAATCCCTCCAAAAGAGAGTTTGGGTCGTGCCCAACCCTTGGGAGAAAAAGACTTGGTAAAAAAATTAGGTTTCAAGAGTATTTATAGAAAAAGGGGCGAACCAGGTCAACCCGGGACAAACCGGGTATTGACCCGGTCGGATCTTGGTCTAAGTGGTCTGTTCTGGATCCATACCGGATGGCTGTACCGGATGGAACTAGGTCAGTATGGAGTTCTTGTGCATAACCCGTTTGGTCGCCAGATAGACACGTCCCTGCTAAATCTGATGTATCTTTTGAACCTCTGCTCAGACTGACTTGCAACCACCTCCAGAAGACAGCTAACTCAATTATCTACAACCTCTATGAAGACTTTGCAAGCTAAATCCGAGTGTAAGTTCTTCGTTTGGCCTGATATTTCAGTCGCTTTGGATGGCTTCGACGAGGATGGATTTAGACGTGCATGCCGGATGGCTTCGGAACGGTATGGGAGCTGGGTTGGAATGGTATTGGCTCCTGTCCCAATACCATATGGGTTGTACCGTGTGGAAGTAGGTCGGTGTGGAGAGAAGAGGGAAGCATGCCGGATGGGCTCGCCGGATGGATCTTGGTCGGCGTTGGTCGACAGTCTCGCGGCCAGACGGACATACCCTTAGTAAAATCTCCATATCTTCTGAACCACCTATCTGAATGACCTGAATACAACTCTAGTAGACAGCTCACTCATCCCTCTACAATTTCCATGAAGACCGTTGAAGCTGAATCAGATCGAAAGGCCTTCGTACATCCACATCTTTGAGACACCTCGGGTGAACTCTTCCTTCTCTTAAGCTCAATCACTCCAATCATCCCAATTGTCTCCAAAACACCTAGAAACACTCCAAATGCATGCAGGAATCACTAGGACCTAATGCAAACACTTAATACTATAATTTAGACAAAAAAACTATAAAAACTATGAAAGACACATGCATGAGACCTGAAACACTAAATAATATGCATGCTAAAGCGGGTAAAATATGGAAATATTACTTAACTAAGAAGGACCAGATTCATCAAGGTGGATAATTAAAGAATAAAATGATGTCCTAGAATCAAATCAAACCAAAAAGATGCATTTTTCCTATCCATGGTCGGTCTTGGGCTAAACCCCAAGAAGCAAGTGCTTTAGGAGACAAATTATATTAACAGTCTCTAGGGCATCATTTTTGAATAATTGGTTGTGGTTTAGTGGTTGGGTCTATGCTGAAATACCCTAAAGACAAATTATATTAACAGTATTTAGGGCATCTTTAGGTATGGTAAATGCTGCAATACCCTGATTTATGGAAAAGTAGTTGTGCATGAAAAAAACTTAATAATAATTGATTTGACTATCTATATCATTAAAGTGCACTTACCTATCATGTAACTAATACCGACATAAATCCAAAGTTGAGCGTATTTGAGCTGAAATAATTGGGGATGGGGCGACCTACGGGAAAGTGAGGACAAAACATGGTAAAATATCTTATGGTGATCTACATGTAAACAATCCTTTCAAACATTCTGGAGTAGCACATAGTTTGTCGGACATGGTTGGGGCCCACATGATGGGAGAGGGCGTGGGGACCCACTACTGGTGGCGGTCAAGGCGTTACGAGGGATATTAGAACCGAACCCAGAGGGCGTGAATCATGTGGGCTCACGCAGCCGGGGGTGACGGTCTTGGTAATGAGAACGTTGCACTTTGTGAGTGATAATACCATGATTTCTGGAAAAAATGGTGGTGTATGAAGAAAGCTTAATTTTTTTTATTTGAATACCTATATCACAAAAGTGCACTTATCTTTCTTGTATTTCATAACGAGTTAAGCGTGCTTGAACTAGAGATGATGTGTGACCTACCGAAGATTGATTTATGGTACCGTGGGAGTGAGGACAAAACACATGAAAATATTTTGTGGTGATATGCAAAGTCAGTAAACAAGTCTTTTGAATCTTGTGAAGTATCGCACCAGCCGTCGGACGAGGATGGGATCTACAGACCGAGAGAGGGTGTGAGGCCCAGGAACGATGGTGGTCAAAACGTTACAAATGCTCAAATAATGAATAATCTCTCTGTTTCACAAAAAATATTATTTTAAATTTTTATTTTGTTTAATAAAAAATGTCGTTTTGTATTTTCAATGCAAAATTGGAACATAATTAGTTAATTCCAATGAAGCTTTTTTTTAAGAGTTTTATTTTTGATATTTTTGACAGTTGTGGTGACTAATTTTTTGTCTAAATATAATTTTATTTTACAAAAAAAATAATTTATTGAATTGGCCATATATGTTACGCCAAGAACAATTGGTCATATATGTAAATAAGACTAATGCATGTGACACAGCAAGGACAACACATGGCCAAGTAATTGTTAAAGAAAATGCATGGGTGTGTTTATTTTGCTTGCGTTACAGAAAAAGAAAAATAAATAATAAGTGAATGGTGAGCATAATGACGTCCACTTCAAAAGAAATACGATGAACGCGTTATTACTTATCGTTCGAAAAACATCGAGTTGATCGGGTAAACAATATTGGATGACAAAAATTGTTAAACAACCTTCGAAATAGAAAGTAGGATCCACAGATGGAACACGACATCATGAATATTTACTACATATGTAATTTTGATATTTTATCAAAACTTTGTTAGTTTTAACTTTAAGGGAAGTACTATAACAACAATAATAATAATAAAAAAAAAATTGAAGGAAGAAAGTAGTTAATTTAATAAGTTGGTAAGACGTATGGGAAATTGGTTACGTTTAAGATAGAGTTGAGGACGTTGAGATGTTAATAACAAATGGAGAGAGTTGGGATGATATGTAACTTATGGCTGTTTTCATTAATGAGTCAAATGGCTGATCCATATTACAGGAAGTAGTTGAAGCAACAACCTTTTATCATTATTGCACATTATTTCATTTTCTGTTTTTTTTTTTAAATAATAAGGAGAAGATTTAAATGTAGAAAGGTTATGTCTTTTTGGACCAAGACTTTCCTACGCCATAAGAGAAGTAGAAGTCCAGACATACAAATGAAGCAGTGAATCCAACTTTACCAAAATAAGGTGGAAACTCGTTCATGTTTGAGTTTGTTGATTATTGTTTGGGTTCAAAAATGATAAAGAGGACGTAGTAGTATTCATGTGTTTATTATTACACACTATAGATCCTATAGAAAAGGAAATATGCTAATGTTGTAATACATGTGGAAATATTACACAAAAATTGAAAACCCACTACAAAAAAAACTCCAAATAGCCACGAAATAGCTACAAATGGTTCGTAGCCATTGTTTTAAAGCCACAAAACAGATACAACTACAATTCGTGGCTAGTTCGTGGCTATATTGTGACTATTCGTAGATCGGAAGCCACAATTAGCGACGAACAGCTTCGTGGCTATCTTGTCACCGACTAGCCACAAACTTGTCGTGGATATTTGTATCCATAGCCAATTTTTTTAAATATAATCATTTTATAAATTTTAAATTCTAAACCCCAAACACAAACCCTTAACCCTTAACCCTAAACCCTAAACCTCTAACCCTTAATCATAAACTTTAAATCTCAAATTGTAAACTATATCTTACACATAAATATCAAATAATATATTAAAAAATCAACATTTACAATTTTTTTAAATATAATCANAACTTGTAACCCTTAATCATAAACTCTAAATCTTAAATTGTAAACTAGATCTTACACATAAATATCAAATAATATACAAAAGATCAACATTTTCAATTTTTTAAAAATACAATCATTTTATACAAAACATTGGTTTCTAGATACAAATATTCTTATTAGACATCTAAATTAGGCAAAAAAAAATTTGGTTATTAAATACAAACTTCTTATGTTAACTAAAACTACCTTATACTTTTATGGTTAATGTGTGAGTATTAACCTCGTTGTTTTGAGAAACAACCAAACAAAGTATTTTAAGACATTTTTTTTTATGAAAGTCTAGTAAATATAGTTCAATTATCTAACATCATAAGTACTACTATAAAAATTATAATTTGAACATGGTACTACTAAATAAACCAGAAAACATGGGTTTGTACTACGATGTTGATCTTGGTACTACTGAAATAATGAGTACAACTATCACAAAAATTATATCACTACAGCCACGGTTAGCCACGAAACTATTCGTGGATATCTGAAAACCAAAAATTTTGTCCATTCCCGGGTTTAATTTGGTGAAAAATTATGTTATTCGTGGGTTTAATTTGGGGAATATAATATTTAGGGATATAGCCACAAATAGCAACAAATAAAGTTCTGGCTGTGTTAATTAAAATTGTAAACTATATCCTAAACCTCTAACCTTTAATCATAAACTCTATATTTTAAATTGTAAACAGATATTACACATAAATATCAAATAATATACAAAAAAATTCAACACTTACAATTTTTTTAAAAATATAATCATTTTATAAATCATAAATTCTAAACCTTAAACACAAACCCTTAACCCTAAACCTCTAACCCTTAATCATAAACTCTAAATCTTAAATTGTAAACTAGATCTTACACATAAATATCAAATAATATACAAAAAATTCAACACTTACAATTTTTTTAAAATACAATCATTTTATAAATCCTAAATTCTAAACCCCAAACCCAAACCATTAACCCTAAACCCTAAACCCTAAACATCTAACCTTTAATCATAAACTCTAAATCTCAAATTGTAAACTAAATCTTACACATAAATATCAAATAATATACAAAAAATTCAACACTTACAATTTTTAAATATAATCATTTTATAAATCCTAAATTCTAAACCCCAAACACAAACCCTTAACCCTAAACCCTAAACTCTAAACCCTAAACCTCTAACCCTTAATCATAAACTTTAAATCTTAAATTGTAAACTATATCTTACACATAAATATCAAATAATATACAAAAAATTCAACACTTAATTTTTTTTAAAATATAATCATTTTATAAAATCATAAATTCTAAACCCCAAACACAAACCTTTAATCATAAACCCTAAACTCTAAACCCTAATCCTCTAAACCTTAATCATAAAATCTAAATCTTAAATTGTAAACTAGATCTTACACATAAATAGGAAATAATATACAAAAAATTCAACACTTACAATTTTTTTAAAATATAATCATTTTATAAATCATAAATCATAAACCCCAAACACAAACACTTAACCCCAAACACAAAAATTCTTATTAGACATCTAAATTAGACAAAACAATATTGGTTATTAGATACATACATTTTTTATGTTAACTAAAACTACCTTATACTTTTATGGTTAATGTGTGAGTATTACCCTCATTGTTATGAGAAACAACTAAACAAATTATTTTAAGATATTTTTTTTATATTAAAGTGTAGTAAATGTAGTTCAATTATCTAACATCATAAGTACTACTATCAAAATTATAATTTGAACATAATACTACTAAATAAACCTGAAAATATGAGATTGTACTACTATGTGAATCTTGGTACTACTAAACTAAAGGGTACCACTGTGACAAATTTTTTATTTTTTGTTTAATGAATGACGGCGAAAAACAATTGGATTTGGGATTAAAAATTGTATTAATTCAAAATGCAGCTGAAAAATAATGGATTCTCATTGGTTAAGTCATATAGACGAGGATCGCACACATCTAACGTTGATAACAATAAATCCAACGGTCACAAAGCTTTTGTTTTTATTCTTTTTTAATTCTTCTTTTTTTTTATCTTTGCTTCTCTCTGCTTCTCTTTCTCGCCTCCAAGGCTCCAACACGATGCTAAAAAAAAATTGCAGACTCATGGTAAGTTATCTTCTCCTCTTCTCCTCTTCTCCTCTTCGTCTCCTTCATCCTCCTCTTCTCGTCTCCTTCATCCTCCTCTTCTCCCTCCTCGTTTTCTTCAAATCTAACTCTCTTTTTTTTCAGATCTCGCCACCGCCGTCGAGACAGCCGAAGGATGCAGAGATCGCGGAGAAGAACGGCGAAATCGAGGATTCGAGGAAGGAGACGGCGAGATTAGCGGAGGGAACGAGAGGCTGAGGCGAGAAATCGAGGCGAGTGAGTAGCTGAGGAGAGAGAAGGAAAGGGAGGCGGTGGAGCTTCGGAAACTCGTTTCGCCGTCGGTGAGGGAGAGTGACGACCACACGGTGCGGCGGCTGGAGCTTCGCGATGGTACATCTTGGCGATGGATTGACGGTGGAGCTTCGGCGGTGCGGTGGCTGGAGCTTCGGCGGTGGAGAGACGATGGATTAGATTTTCCCGGTTTACAACCGGTTTAATAATTGTTGGTGGATGCGTTTTATTTTTTTTATTTTTTTTTCAAAAAAGCCACGGATTATTTTGTGGATTGTGGCAAATTTGTTTATTATTTATTTTATAAATCTTATAAATTATTTAAAAATTTTTTTTTTTCTAAAACGCTACGATAAATTTCGTAGCTATCTGTAGGTATGATAGATACAAAATGGTTATATCTATTTTTGTGGCTATTAGCTATGAATTTTGTCGTGGCTATTCGCAGAAAATACAGCTACGAATAGCAAAGCCAGGCGGATAGCTAACGAGCTCATAGCTACAAATTTGTTTTGTAGGTATCCGTAGCTATTGGCAAAATAGCCACGAAATATAGACAATAGATACAAAACTATTTGTGGCTATTTTCGGTTTTTCTTGTAGTGTGGATTAGCAGTTCTCTTTTCCCCATGCTTCCTCATGTATTTCTCATCCATACCCCTAATAACTAGATGGTCTAACACTGTATCTCGGCTGATGACACAAATTCCTACAATCTATGCAGGGACATAACATGGCACTTGGATTACCTAAGCACCTTGCTGATGCATGAACAAAATTACTTGCTCCTGTCTCGTACTCAAGGCTAACCCTGAAAGTAAACAGAAAAAAAAATTACAAGTTCAGTAGATTTCTCCAAAACAGTTCTACTTAACTAAGAAATGAAAAGAACAAACAATGCCATACCTTGGAAGCCAGACCCAAGATCTGTCCATGTTACAAAAACACCATAGCTCCACGACCAAGTGTACATACACTCAAATTAAAGCATATCAATCAAAAACACTCAATCAACAATACTTAAGAAAACAAGCATCGTGTGTATGAACTTCCCTTATTTCTGATAGATAATTACTCACCAACTAAATTTATGTACTCCTCTGTTGAATGCGAACTTCAAAACCCTAACACTTGCCTCTGTTACAGAACTCGAGTTCTGAAACCCACAGTTATCTGCAAAATTAGAGCGTCGATTAAATTCAGAAAAATAGCAGCTAATAACCATAAACCGCTTAAATTGTGAGACGAATGAACCCTAAATCGATGACTCTTACAAAAACAATAGATCTAAAACACAAATTATAAGTAAACATACATTGAGCCTAATTGAACCGTCAAATCTGTCTGCGAAACACCAAAATAAACGAATCGAGTCAATATTAAACATGTAAGAACCTTAAATCCATGTATATCCATATCAATTACCAAATATCTCACCTTCAATGTCTGCTTCGTACGTGAGCAATCTTCCCAGAAAACCCTCTGCGTCGACTTCGATATTTCCAATGCAGATGATAAATCGTGAGAATAGGGTTTACGTTTGGACAGTAAAACTGAGAAATCGAGTTTCAGAGTGAGAAATCGAAAGGGATATAGAGATTTGAGCTCAGGAACAAAGAGAGAAAGAGTGTGAAATCTGAGTTGTGCGTGTGGGGAAATTTTTTGGGAAAACCAATTTTCTATTTTTTTGGCTAAGTCACGCGGGGACTTAAAATTTTTAGTCCCGCTTAACAATTTCATAGCGGTTTACTGTAATATTCACAAGCGCCAAAGACTATAAATTGGCTGCGTGAATTTTTTTTGTCCCGCTTAACACATTGATAGCGTTTACTACTAAGCAAACGCTATCTTAAAATGATGGGTTAGTCAATAATAGCATAAACATGCAAAACGCTATCTGGTTTTGCTATCAATAATCAAATTTCTTGTAGTGAAAGGACGGAGCAGCAAATCGCCAAGCCCGTCGGATCTCACCTCGGAACAACTGAACCTGCCAATGACGGAGCCATATGAAACGAAGGAACCAACGCTTCCGGTCGTATCACTAGCAATGAGCTCGCCTCGGCATTGGAAGGAACAAGGCCAGCAGGGGATATCCCTAGGTCAAGTCAGCTCGGACACAGCCTGACGGAAGAAGAGGAGAACCTCCTCTAGGAGGAACATGTGCAACGCGTTGAGGAGCCAACTGGGCCGATCCGAGCCCAAATATCGGAACTGAACGAGATCAAAGCCTCGATAACCCAAAACAACGCCGGGATGCGAACTATTCGTTCGAAGGTACACCACGCGATCAGTGCGGCACCCGAGATAGATCGGATGTTAGAAGAGATGCAACGGACCCCCTTCATGGCTCGGATCACCGACGTAATTGTATCCGACCCCGGTAAAATCAGGATTCCGTTCTATGATGGAACAACCGACCCAAAGGCTCACATAACTGCTTTCCGAACTTCGATGGGCCGATCCAAACTCAAGGATAGCGAGAAAGATGCCGGGTTCTGCCTCCTGTTCGTGGAACATCTAAAGGGAGCTGCCTTCGATTGGTTCTCAAGGCTGGAGAGAAATTCAATCAACGAATTCTAGCAAACTCTCCGCCGAGTTCCTAAAGCAGTACTCCGTATTTATAGAACGGAAAACTTCCGATGCCGACCTGTGGACCATGGTACAAGCACCAACGGAGTCATTACGGAACTTCGTGGGACGATTCAAGACAGTGGTGTCGAAGGTGGAGGGCGTAAGCGACCGAGCCGCGCTCATTGCGTTAAAGAAAGCGCTGTGGTACAAATCCGATTTCCGAAAAGAGATTGCACTCAACACACCCCAAATGATTCATGACGCATTACACCGAGCCTGAGACTTCATCATTGACGAAGAAGAGATGAAAATTCTCGAGGAGAGGTTCGAGCCCACAAAACCGACGAACCGAAGCCTCACCTCGGTCCCAAACCCATAAAACCCTCGGATTAATATACTGAGCGGAGGATTCGTACATCACGAAGGACCAAAATTCCAAGGTGCCCACAACTATCAAGTGGGAGCCGGACGAGGCAAGGCATCATGGAATACATGGACAAGAAATTACAGTAACTTCGACGAGAAGGCCTATTGCAGACATCATCAGTGCTACGGACACCTCAGATGAAACTGTCGAAGCTTAGGGGCGAAGTTGGCGGCTAAGTTCATGGCAGGAGAGCTCGGCAATACGGTGATTCTCAAAGATTTCGAACGAGAAGACGAAAACCAGAATAAGCCGAACCGAGGTACCCTGGCAGAACAAAATCAAGGAGATATCCCAAAGCGAGGCAGAAGAAACGAAGATGAAGCACCACCGGCACCTCGGAGAAGGATAAACATGATAATGGGAGGGTCGCGTTATTGCGCTGACACGGTGTCATCAATCAAGGCTTTTCAGTGCCGAGCCGAAACCAGCGTCAACTGGTCCGAACCACCTAACCTCCTGAACGTCATCATCTCTTTCACCGAAGAAGAAACCATCGGCATGGACAAACCGCATAACGATCCTCTCGTCATTGAGCTGACTATTCGAGACCACGACGTGGAAGAATATTGATCGACACAGGAAGCTCGGTCGACGTCATTTTCCGAGACACCCTCAGACAAATGAACATCAAGTTGACGGAAATAATGGCTGACCCGAGACCTCTAACCGGATTCAACGGTGATACAACGATGACCCTAGGAACGATCAGGCTCCCGATCCATGCGAAAGGTGTAACAAAGGTCGTGGAATTCTCCGTAGCAGATCATCCAGCAATATACAACGTTATCATAGGCACCCCATGGATAAACTCCATGCGAGCCATTCCGTCCACTTACCATCTTTGCATCAAGTTCCCGACCCCCGATGGAATCAAAACTATATGGGGCAACAAGAAGGAATCTCGGGTCTGTTTCCTTGCCGAGCACAAACTTCGTAACCCAGTAACAAATGTGAAAGCAAACCCGAAGAAGCAAAAACAGATCACGGAAGCTCGCAAGGAAGAAGCCGAGCCGACCTGCGATGCATCGATGAGGATCACCCAGAACGATGCGTCGAAATCGGAGCCACACTAGACGATTTGATCTGCATCAAATTGATCTCATTCCTGAAAGAGAACGTACATACATTCGCCTGGACCGCAGAAGACATGCCGGGGATTAGCATCGATGTCGCTTGCCACGAGCTCAACGTGGATCCCATTTTTAAGCCCGTCAAGCAGAAGAGAAGGAAGCTGGGGCCATAACGAGCTAAAGCCATGAATGATGAAGGGGAGAGGCTGCTAAAGGTCGGTTCAATCGCTGAAGCGAAGTATCCAGATTGGCTCGCCAACCCCGTTGTAGTGAAGAAAAAGAAAGGCAAGTGGCGGGTATGTGTAGACTTCACCGACCAAAACAAGGCATGCCCCAAGGATAGCTTCCCATTGCCACACATCGACAGACTTGTAGAAGCAACCGCCGACAACAAACTCTTGTGCTTCATGGACGCTTTCTCTGGTTACAATCAGATTCTGATGCACCCCGACGACAGAGAAAAGACTGCGTTCATTACTAACTGTGGAATCTATTGTTACAAAGTGATGTCGTTCGGACTAAAGAACGCGGGCGCAACGTATCAACGGCTGGTCAACAAAATGTTTGCAGAGCAGCTCGGCAAGACAATGGAAGTCTACATCGATGTCATGCTGGTCAAATCGCTCGACGAGGAGAATCACGTTGAACATTTAAATTTGCATAATATGAAGTTAAATCCAGCAAAATGCAGATTCGTCGTGACATCTGGTGAGTTCCTTGGTTACCTCGTCACTCATCGAGGCATAGAGGCAAATCTGAAGCAGATAAACGCATTGATCGAAATGGCATCACCAAAGACAAAGCGCGAGGTCCAACGCCTAACAGGACGCGTCGCAACTTTAAACCGATTCATTTTGCTATCCATTGACAAGTGCCTGCCATTCTACGATATCCTACGAGGCAACAAAAAATTCGAATGGACCGACCGATGCGAAGGAGCCTTCCAAGAGCTGAAGCAATATTTGGCGAGCCCGCTCATCCTTGCCAAACCTGTCGAAGGCGAGCCATTATTCCTTTACATCGCCGTGTCGACAACAACAGTCAATGGAGTGCTCGTCAGAGAGGAACGAGGCGAGCAGAAGCCAATCTTCTACGTCAGCTGATGCAGTCAGATTTTAACTAAGCTTCAGGTTTTATATTTGTAACCCTAAATGTCGGCAAGTGCACATATATTTGTAGTACTTAGGAGTTGAACCACATAGATTTTGTTGTTTCAGTACGAATCAATTGGATACTTAAATCGAATTGGAACGGAAATAATTTGGAGTTGGTTTTGTATCACTAAAGTCTAAGCTAGCAGGAGGAATAAACGAGATTCTAATCAATCAAACAAGGCGCTAGGCATTCATGAATCTTTAGGGATCACAGTTGATTATCAAAAGCAATCACTACAAGAAAACATGCGATTTCCGACGGGGAAAAGGCCGTCGGTTCCAGCTCGTCGGAAATTTCCGACGTATTTCAACTGTCAGAATCGGGTCGGAGATTTATGACGGATTACCGACGGCCGTATTTCCGACGGATGTTTCATCGGAACTAAACGTCGGAACATTGTCGGAAAGTCGTGGGAAATATTTCCGACGGGATTCCGACGGGCATTGTTTTCGACGGATATTCCGACGGATACGTGTCGGAATATGCTGTAAGAAATCTGTCGGATAGCCATCGGAATTATTTCCGACGACTTTGCGATGGCGTATACGACGGATTTTTGACAGATTTCTGACAGAATTATATAATTTGTATTTTTATTATAATTAAAAATATTTTATAAATATAAAAAAAATAATAAAAAAATTAATTACTCATAAAAATTCTTACAAAAAAAAAATGTTATTAAAAAAACAGAAACATAAAATTTATTCGGGATCGGGAAAAAGATGGGGGAAGGCTGCCTTCATGGTCGCCTGCAAAGTGGTGAGCTCCTAACGGGTTGAGTTGTGTGCGGACTCCAACTCCTCGACCTTCGCGTCACGGTCTCTCACCGTTTGGCTGAGCCTCTCGATTTCTTCTTTGTACTCTGAAGCATATCGAGGCACCGGGGAAGAAGATTCCTGGGTCGGAAGTCCGCCTAACCCAGCGAATCGACCTTTGACTTGTCGAGTTTGCTACGAAAAAACATAAAAATAATGTTATTAACACTACAAGAAAACATCAAAAATTCCGACAAATATTTTCCACAATGATATTCGTTGGAAATTTCCAACAAAGATCTCACAAACTTCCAACGATATTTACGTTCGTTGAAAACTCGTCACAATTTTCCGACAAATATAGGTTATCGGAATTTCGTTGCATAGTTTGTAGGTAAATTGTCGGAAGTTTCCCACAACATTAGACCCGTCAGAAATTACCGACAATTGCCAACAATATGTAAGTTGTAGGAAATTACTAACGAAATCTTCGTCGGAACTTTGTCGGTGGACTTGGTTCCAACAAATTACTTACGAAATTTTTGTGGGAACTTTTCTGTATCTTTTTATCTTCTTTTCCGATCTAAGATAAACCGAGAAAACATAGTTTAAACCATCAAGTGCTGAGAATCGGTTTGTCAACTCGATCTTATCTCTTTGCTCCGTACTGGTCTTCGACGTCACACCGTCATTGTGACTTGATGATACTCTGCTTTTGTCGTAGAGAGTTGTTGATGAAGATGCTTGAGTACTCATAATGTGTTGGTTCGATCTCTGGTTTGATTTGTTTTGGGCTTCTCAATATTGGCCCAAAATCGTTTTCTCTTTAAAGAAACCAATCTGTTTTGTTCCTGGGACTTTTCCTTTGTTTGCAATACAATTACGTACCTATGATTTTTCTAGTTCAATTTGCAAAAAATATCAGAAGTTTACAAAGGAAAAAGAAAAACGCTCCATCTCCTTTTTTCTCTCTTAAGATTCAATAGGTAATATATAGGTTTATGATATTCTGTTACAAAAACAATTAGATAATTAAAAAAAAAAAACCAACTAAGTCGTCTAATATAATTGGGCCTGAAAAATCAAAAGCCCATACTAATTGACCACATGCCCTCGTTTTCATCTTCGTCAATTCTTCGATCTGGTTTTATCACCGACGAAGCTTCCAATCTAGCAACCACGCGCTTCCAACTACGAATCGTGCGTTTCCCAGCGTTTACAAACACCAGTTTTTCGGAATCGCGATTCTCTTGCGATTCCGAACGATTCCAAACGATTCCGTTGCTAATTCCGATTCTGTGGACTTGGTTCACCGGCGCTTCCGTGCAACCGGTGTGGGAATCAGAGCTTCACCGGCGCTTCCGTGCAACATAGCTCCTATCCCTAAAACGAAAAAGTTCAAAAAATTGTTTGCTATGGCGACTAATAAACATCAGAGTCGTGAGTGGATGTACAACCATATAAACGAAGCTACGGGAGAGTTAACGAAGGAATATAAACAAGGGCTTGCTGAATTTATGCGTTTTTCTACAAATCAAGAGATTCCGTTGGAGCGGGGTAAGATGTATTGTCCATGCTCTTTATGTGGTAATGAAAAATTTATCTTGGTGGATACTATTTGGAAGCATTTGTATATGCGGGGATTTACGCCTGGATATTAGATATGGTTTTCCCATGGAGAAGATTTTGAAACTCTAGCAAATCACAATGGTGATGATGGATTGAATCACCAAAGCTTTAATAGGAATGAAGAGCAGGAGAATATGCGTAGGGATCCAACTGGTGTTGTACAGATGGTCACAGATGCTTTTCGTGAAACAATGGAAACTGGAAACGTTGTTGAGGAACCAAACTTAGAAGCGAGAATTTTTTTTGATATGCTAGATACAGCGAAGAATCCGATTTATGATGGTTGTGGAGAGGGTCATTCACGTTTATCCGCTGCAACAAGGATGATGAACATAAAAACAGAATACAACATGTCTGAAGATTGTGTTGACGCAATAGCTGATTTCGTGAAGGAGTATTTGCCACAACCAAATCTGTCACCTGGTTCTTACTATGAAATACAAAAATTGGTATCAGCACTTGGGTTACCATTCCAAATGATTGATGTTTGTATTGATAACTGCATGATATTTTGGAGAGAAGATTCAAATCTAGATGTCTGTCAATTTTGTCAAAAGCCACGATTTCAGGTTACAAGTGGGAGAACTCGAGTACCGTACAAACGTATGTGGTATTTGCCAATAACAGATAGGCTGAAGAGGTTATACCAGTCTGAGCGCACGGCAGGGCCTATGAGATGGCATGCAGAGCATTCATTCGAGGGGGATATTTCGCATCCTTCTGATGCTGAGGCATGGAGACATTTTAGATCGACATATCCTACATTTGCAAGTGAGCATAGGAATGTATACTTGGGATTATGTACTGATGGATTCAATCCATTTGGCAAGTCTGGACGCAAATACTCTTTATGGCCAGTAATCGTCACACCCTACAATCTTCCCCCAGCTCTATGCATGAAACGAGAGTTTTTATTCCTAATCATTCTTGTTCCTGGACCAGACCACCCTACGCGATCACTTGATGTATTCTTACAACCGTTGATTCATGAGTTACAAGCTTTGTGGCACCATGGTGTAGATGTGTATGATGTATTAAGGAATAATTTCGTAATGCATGCTGTTTTGATGTGGACGATTAGTGATTTTCCAGTTTATGGAATGTTATCCAGGTGGACTACGCATGGACGGCTTTCATGTCCGTATTGTCAAGATAATACTGATGCATTTCAGCTTAAACATGGAAGGAAATCATGTTGGTTTGATTGTCACCGACCGTTCTTACCGAGGAATCATCCATATCGGCGAAACAAGACATTGTTTAGAAGCAACAAAGTAGTACGTGAGGGACCTCCTCCAGAGATATCTGGAGATTCTATACTTACGCAGTTGAGAGATTTTGGTGCAGATAAAACAGTTGAAGTAGGCGGTAATGGACATGTTCCTATTTATGGGTATGGTGTGAACCATAATTGGCACAAAAAGAGCATTTTTTGGGAGTTACCATATTGGAAGGATAAGCTGCTTAGGCATAATCTAGATGTCATGCATATTGAGAAGAACTTTTTTGAGAATATCATGAATACAATACTGAATGTGCAGGGAAAGACAAAGGACAATTTGAAATCCAGACTGGACCTCCCTGATATCTGCAAGCGTTCTGAGCTGCATGTGATGAACAATGGGAAAGGCCCTATTCCAATATTTAGATTAGATGCAAATGCAAAGGAGGCGTTTTTCCTATGGATAATTAACAGTGTTAAGTTTCCTGACGGCTATGCATCTAATCTCTCACGTTGTGTAGACAATAATTCCGGCAGGTTATCTGAAATGAAGAGTCATGATCCCAAAAGGCTGAACGGTGCTGGCTGGTAAGTTTGTATCATATTATGTCTTTCTTTTTTTGGCTTTCTATTGGAGCTTTATGAGTTTTTTTTTGTATATAACTAGTATTGTGGATTAATGTAAAAGGTAAAATACACAAAAGGGATTACAAAGACCGTGAAAACCATAATTGAGAGCGATTTCCAAGAACCGGCTCTAAATATGTCAACCCTCTCAAGTGATTCCAAATTAAGATGGTTCAAAGCTTTTGCGGTAAGTTTTTAATTCATTATTTATTTGGTAAACATTCTGAATGCATTATGAATGAGACTATGACATTTATAAGTGATTTTACTTTTAACTAACTCTTCTGTCTTTTATGTGATCCCATAGCAAAAGTATAATTGGCGGTATGAGCAAACTACACGAGTTCGTGAGGAGTTCGAGGCTGTGTGTGGAAGTAGTTTGCGGGGACAAGCCTATGAATGGAAGAAGATGTGGAAGGAAAAGAATGAGAAGCCCGAATGGATGCGACACTCTGTTTGGCTTGGGCTTATTGCTTATTGGAAAGTTGAAAAAAATGCCAACCGGGGCATAACAAACTCTACAAACAGGAAAAGCGACCGTAAAGGATTAGGGATGGCTAAGCACACATGTGGTTCAAAGCCGTATGTCCGAAGGAGAGAAGAGATGGTAATCTTTATTTATATGTTTATCTAATTTCTTTCAAGTTAGATTCCATTTTTCAAAATGTGTTTACTTTTTGTAAATGGTTAGCGTGACGATGTGACGGGAGAACTCCTAGATATGGTGACCTTTATGGAAGAAACCCATAAGAGAAAGTCGGATGGGGTGTTTGTGTGCAAAAAAGCCGAGCGCATCGCTAAGAAGTGTCGAGCTATGGAGCAGCAAATTCTCACTCAAAAGACTCAAGACGATGATGATGCACTCGAGTCTAACCATCTTACACAGGCTGAAATTGATGTCATATATCGAGAGGTAAAATGTTAAGTATTATATAATGTTCTTCTTTTAACATGAGCGGCATGTAGGAACAAATCCAGAAATGATTATCCTAAACTAATTAATTAAAGTGTTGTAGTTTAGACTCTGTTGTCAAATGTAAGGTAGTGCTACGTTGTGTAGTCGGTTTGCTAATTAAATATTTATCTTTTAATTTAATGTGAGTTTTCTGGATTTTGCTTAATGTTAGTTTGGTGTAGTGTGATATATAGTCCTCTCACCTCTGTATACAATAGATACGAAAATATTGGATTGTACTTGCGTATGATATATATTTAATTTCATCTTACAGGAAGTACAAGTTCAGAAAGGCAAGAAGTTTGGTTACGGCTCAATTCCTGTAGCTGTTGATGTTAATACTGTTGAGACTTCTACATTTTATGAAGAAATGTATATGGTGACACAAGAGAAGCTCAACAAAGCGGAAAAAAGGATTGAGGAGATGGATTTGAAGTTCGAAGATGTTAACTTTTGGACTACAATGATGCAGAACAGGTTTCCAGATCAAGTTCCGCGCCTTCGAGGAGAGCAACCAAAACCATGAATCATGATAACACCGTCAGCCCAGACCAAAGCCTCTGAACTTTGTTAAATTTTTTACTCTGCTTTCAAGAAAACATTTGTTTAATTAAGTATTTTGTATTTTTGTCGTCTTCGATGCTGAAAACATCTTTTGGTTTAGGTATGTTTTGTTAGAATTTTGTAAAACATAAGCGACGACGGTCCGACAAATATTTCATCGGAAATTTTTGTTACAACTTCGTTGGAAATACCAACTATATTCTGACATGTGTTTATTGGAAGGTTTTGTCGGAAATTCGTCGGAACATACCAACAAAATTCCGACAAATAATACATCAGTAAGTTCCGGCGATTTTCCAATAAATAAAGTTTGTCGGAAACGTTTCCGACGATTTACAAACAAAGTCGCGATTCCAACGAGCAAATTCCGACAAATTTTTCAATTGTGAGAAATTTGTAGGAACCAGTGATTTCCAACGAAATACCTACAAATATCTCTGTTGGAATCCACGTTTTTTCTTGTAGTGTAATGAAATATTGAAAAAAAAAATTGATAACAAATAGAAACTTACAGCGAGGACAATATCGTTGATCTCTTCCCGGGGTAACTCGTTTGAGGACGACGATCCATCGAGAGTGAGCTGCGAGATTCCAACTTCACGTTCCCTTTCCACCTTCTTCTTCTTGCAAGTCTCAACGAGCTCACGCATCCCCACGTCTTGGATCACACCGTTTTTTTTTTGTTGGTGTGCCTCTGCTCGATTAATTTGAGGTAATCTGGAGCTTTACCGTCTGCCTTCGCCTGTGAAATTTTGTTAAGTAAAATAATAATAAAAACGAAATTAGTAATTAAAAATTGAAATTTTACATACCATTTCCATCGCCTCGCGTTCGACGGCCTTTGCGCCCCCGTTGTGAACGTAGGCCCCCTTCCCTCCTCGGTCGCTCTTCCGATTCTTCGAATTCATTTCGGAGATCTTCTTCGTCCCAGGCCTACTCCAATACTCGCAGAAGCCCTTCCACACCGCGTCGTCGAGGTCCTTCGGCCCTGCTTTGTTGTGCTTCCACTCGTACATGTGGTTCGAGTACGAAAGCGCTGCGTACTTGTCGAATTGACCAATAACCGTCGTGGTAAGCGTATGGTCCCACGTGAACTCTTGCTACATTAAAAAAAAAAATTGTTACTTATCCGCAATATAAATTTGACAAAATGAAAAAAACAAAATAAAAAAATCCAGAATTAATTACCGCGAAACTCCGGTGCCACATGTCTTTCTCATCTGCAGGCATGTCTGAGTACTTCTCGTACGGTTTTTCCAACATGTTGTGGAGCATCCGAAAAATCGCCTTTGTGATCTCAGGCGACAACTTAAACCTAAAAACATTATAAAAAAACAGAACTAAAAACGTTAAATTTCAAAATCTAAATAAATTAGAATAATAAATATAAATTCACTTACCAAGTCCCGTCCTCGAACTTCTGGTCGAGACGGATGCAATGGCCCCGGTTGGCCTGCTGGGCAATATCCTCGATCCTAATGTTGCTCTGAGCAACGGATTGCTGGGAGTCCGGGACTTCAGTGCCCGAGCTCGATCCGCTAGGAGGCGTAGCCCGAGAACCACGAGAACAGCGTCCTTGGGAGCCGCTGCCCAAACGTAGTCCGTCCTCGTTATTCCTGCGGGAAAAAAAAATAAATTTCAATTTTCGCGAAAAAATCAAATTTCGTGAAAAACGAAAATTTCAAAATACCCAAAATTTCAAATTTCGCGAAATTACAAATATTTCTAAATATTACAAAATTCATGAAAATTTTCAATAATTCAAAAAATTCCTAAATGTTTCCAAAAAAAATCTTATAAGTTTTTTATAATTTTATAAATACTTAAAAACTTAATAAAAACATTTTTAAAAACCTAAAATTTTTAAAAACGTTTTTTATATAATTAAGAAAAAACGTTTATTTTATATAAAAAAGAAAAAACGTTTTATATAAACCTAATATTACTAAAATATTTATACAATTTATAAAGCTAATTAACAACCTAAATCTAAAATCAAAACCCTAAATTTAAAAAAAAAACTTACAAACTAACCACCTAAATCTAAACCCTAACAATCTAATTCCAAAACTAACGACCTAATTCTTATTACAAAAAACTAAAAAACTAATTACAAATATAACAAAAACTTACATAATTTTGGGTTTTGGAAATCGGCGGCGGAGAGAGGGAGAGAAAGTCGGCGGCGGAGAGAGGGGGATAGGGACTCGCCGGCGCCGGAGAGAGGAATCGCCGTCGTTCGTCGGAGAGAGAGTGAGAGAAAGAGAGAAAGAGAGAGAAGATGAAATGAAGAAGAAGAAGTGGTTCGTCTAATTAATCAATGAATTTCATTAAAAATTTCATTTAGGCGGTCAAACTTCCCGCGGTATCGAAAAAACTTAAATCCGTCGGAAATTTCCGACGGATTTCCGACGGATATGAGAATATACCGTATATTCTCTGCATGTGTTTCTATTGGGACACGTGTCGAAGGACCCAGATCCGTCAGAAATTCGTCGGAAATTTCCGACAGATTTAGGGTATAATTGGGGTTTAGGGTATAGGGTTTAGTACTAAGGTTTAACTATCCCTAAACTACATGTTTGATTCAAAAAAATTGTTAAATCATCAATATTAAAGACTTTCTATGAATTTATTAATTTTACAACATAAGGTTAAACATTTCACATAACATCTATATACCTTATACTATAACTTATACAAACACTTCCATCAAATTTTATAAATTCTAGATAACATATTTATTTTGCAATTTGACAACTTCAAGGTATTGTATATACCTCATACAAATGTTTGACATCAATTTCAACAAAAAATGCCTACCCCCTATACCCTAAACCACATTTTTGAACTTACCGTCGGAAATTTCCGACGGATAGTGATGCAAAACATGATATAAACGATGTAAACGTGTTTAATACCGGATGCACAATAATCTGTTGGAAATCCATGAGAAATTTCCGACAGATGTATAATCCCCGGCTAAAACTGTATTCGTACTGACATTTCCCCGGCTAAAACTTAATCCCCCAGCTAAAACTTAATCTGTGGGAAATTTCCGATGGATTTTCGACAGATGTATAATCCCCGGCTAAAACTGAATCCCCCAGCTAAAACTGTATTCGTACTGACATTTCCCCAGCTAAAACTTAATCCCCCGGCTAAAACTTAATCCGTCGGAAATCCGTGGGAAATTTCCGACGGATGTATACTTAGCATTTTTTTTGGGTTTTGGAAATGGATTATTACAGTTCCACATAACTAATACATTCCACATAACAAATATATAGTACAAGTACAAGTACATATTTTACAATGCAAATTTATAAAACTACTCTGAATCCGATGATGAGTAATCTGATTCTCCTGAATCCGATGATGAGTAATCTGATTCTCCTGAATCAGAAGTTTCCCCAAATTTGTCAAATTCTTCCTCTGAATCCTCAAAAACCCGATCGTCTGCGTGTATGGTGAAATCAACAACAAGGCCAACCTCAAGGGAATGCTCGATTGAACCCAAACCTACAGAGGTTTATTGGAGGGGTTCATGATCGGACATCCCATGAACCCTACCTCTTGGGTTTATCGATGTGACTGTAATCCACGGGTCTTGCTTGTTTGTCACTCGAGGATAGGGAATATAGCATACATACACCATGTAATAAAGTCATATAAAAATTTAACCACGGGAATGCAAAAATACTAACAAATATCGTAATCTGACAAAAACAAACCTGGTCTGCTTGTGAAGCAAGTACGAATGGCTCGTATTTCTGGAGTCGCCTTATGCTATGTAATGATGTAACACCAAATTGGTCGTGTCGCACACCGCTTCCTACTAATGGGTCATTCCAGTCGCATAAAAATGCAATGCATCTCAAACCGAGCATTCCCGGGTACTGAACATCGAAAATCTCACATACGACACCATAGTATACAAGATCACCGGACTGAGTAGATACACCGTAATATGAAGTTGTCGCACTCCTATCATCCCGAATAATCTTAAAAGCGTACCCCCGTGTGCTATACATCACATGTGACTGCACGATTGCTAGTGGAAAGCGCGCAATTTCTTCTAACCACGTGGGAAATCTTTGTCCGTTAGCCTTCTCTATCGTAACCTGCACAAAATAAAATAAAAAAGTGTAAAATAAATCATTCATTATTATATATGATAGTTAAAAACAAGGCAATTAAAACACTTACATAATCTCTTAACCAACGTCTGAACTCTTCCTGTTTGAGCTCGATTAGCTCGTCCTCTGTTTTGTTCGGAAATGCAAAACGTTGATATGCCATATACATCCTGTGATATTTAAGTGATCATCACGTAAACATATATATAATCAAGGACCCAATACATAATTAATAATTTGGTTCAATATAATACCTCTCATATTCATCAACTCCGTTGCAGTTTGTGAGAATATACATATGCAATTGCTCTCGCTCTTGTGTTGAAAGTCTCCGCTTCTTGCATTTTCCACTAAGTCGTCCAATCTCTAAGAATATATGAGGAACATCGACCGGATAGAAAGGTACTACGCCTGCGTCATCATGTCGAGCTGGTCTATGACTCTTCGTTTTGACTTGCGATGGAAAGTAGAACTCGGCAAAATGTGAGGTTTCTTCATTGATGCTCTGTGCGACAATAGAACCCTCCACTTTGCTCAAATTTTTCACCTTCTTCTTTAGATGAAACATATACCGTTCGAAAGGATACATCCAACGGTACTGAACCGGGCCCCCAAGGTCTGCTTCTCGAGGGAGATGAATGGTTAGATGTTCCATAACATCAAAGAAGGAATGCGGAAATATCTTCTCCAAATTGCAAAGGATTGCGGGTATATTATTCGCAAGGTTGCGGATACCGTTTGATGTAAGAGAGCGTGAACATATATCTCGAAAAAAGGCACCAATCCCTGCATAATATATACATAACAAATGAATAAATAAATACTAAAGTATTGTGTAAAGTATTAAAAATTTAATTTAATGATTGTACCTCCAATTGCTTCGTGGACATTACGTGGTAGAAGACAGGCAAAGGCAAATGGAAGGAGGCGCTGCATCACAACATGGCAATCATGACTCTTCATCCCAGTAAACTTCCCTTCTCCATGATCAACGCAGTTCCGAAGGTTAGATGCGTATCCGTCCGGGAATGTAACACTATCGAAAATCCAGTTTAAAAACTCGGCCTTTGAAGGTTCATCCAACCGGAAAGCCGGGACCGGAGGCTTCCCGTTCCCTGTCACATGTAGTGCTCTACGAGAACAAATGTCTAACAAGTCCAATCTAGACTTCAGATTGTCCTTCGTCTTCCCTTGAACATTGAGAACGGTGTTCATAATGTTGTCGAAAAAATTATTCTTAATGTGCATGACATCCAGATTATGCCTCAAAAGATGGTCCTTCCAATAAGGCAAATCCCAGAAAATACTCCTCTTGTGCCAATTATGTACGTTGCCACAACCATCAACATGATGATGCCCATTACCACCACAATCAACGGTCATATATGCACCAAAATCTCTGAAATGAGTCAACAAATACTGTCCATCTAACTCAGGAGGTGGACCATCAACTACTTTCCGGTTCTTCCTAAACAATGTGGTGCTCCGACGATAAGGATGATCGCTTGGTAGGAATCACCTATGACAATCAAACCAAGACGTTTTGCGTACGTACTTCAATTGGAACGCATCTGTGTTATCTTGACAGTACGAGCACGATAACCTTCCATGCGTTGTCCATCCTAATAACATGCCATATGCTGGAAAATCGCTAATGGTCCACATAAGTACCGATAGTAAACGGTTCAATTCAGATCCAAAAAGGCAATACATGGACCGAAATGCTAAGAACGGACCGTTACTGAATAAGGCAGTCAAGATGGAGTGCTTAAACTAGAAATAGGAACTAAAGGCTCCAAAAGGTAGAAAGAGAAGCATTTGTTGCTTGTTTTCTCATTTACTTAAAGAAACCCCAAATTCCCTATGAGAATCCAAAAAACGGGATTTGGTCTAGTAAAAGGTTCAATTCAGATCCAAAACGGCAATACATGGCCCGAAATGCTAAGAACGGACCGTTACTGAATAAGGCAGTCAAGATGGAGTGCCCAGACTAGAAATAGGAACTAGAGGCTACAAAAGGTAGAAGGAGAAGCATTTGTTGCTTGTTTTCTCATTTCTCTAAAGAAACCTCAAATTCCCTATGAGAATCCAAAAAACAGGATTTGGTCTAGTAAACTGTCCAATTCAGATCCAAAACGGCAATACATTGCCCGATATGCTAAGAACGGACCGTTATTGAATATGGCAGACAAGACGGAGTGCATAGACTAGAAATAGAAACTAGAGGCTCCAAAATGTAGAAGGAGAAGCATTTGT
>PKMM01000907.1:155630-189223 GCA_002933915.1 Eutrema heterophyllum
GGATTGGGCTGGAGATAGGTTGGATAGGAGGTCTACAACCGGCTATTGCACATTCATTGGAGGCAACTTGGTAACTTGGAAGACAAAGAAACAAAAGGTGGTGTCTTGTTCAAGTGCGGAAGCGGAGTACCGGGCAATGAGGAATCTTACCAACGAGCTAACTTGGCTCAAAGCTCTCCTTAAAGACCTCGGCATTGAGTCTTCAAACCCTATCACCATGCACTGCGACAACCAAGCGGCAATCCACGTAGCAACAAATTCAGTATTCCACGAGAGGACCAAGCATATCGAGATCGATTGCCACAAGGTCCGAGAAAAGATTGAAGATGGCATTATCCTTCCATGCTACACACGGAGTGAAGACCAATTGGCGGACATCTTCACCAAAGCCGCAAGTCTTAAAGTTTGCAAGCACATCCATGGCAAACTTGGACTTATGGACCTTACAATCTCACGTTCCCTAATCCGTGGACATCATACTCTTTTTCCCTTAACTTGGTTTTATCCCAAGTGGTTTTCCATGGTAAGGTTTTTAATGAGGTGATGCTTCACGGACATCCAAGCTTAGCCTCCGACGTCTCTACGGCTAAGCTTGAGGGGGAGTATTGATCAAGCCATTCTAGAAGAGAACATCTTTCCTTAAAGTAAGGAAGAGTGGTGACCACTCCTTATATTAAGGATGAGTAGGGACCACCTCCTTAGATTAAGGATGCAAACAAGGAATGACACCACCTCCTTAGAATAAGGATGAGTGGTGACATTCACACATAGATTAAGGATGCACTCTCATTTTGAATTCAATTTATCACTCTATAAATAGAGAATGTAATCACATTGTTCATATCATCAATTTAAGAGATTCTTTCTCTCTATTCTCTCTTCTCTCTACTCTTGTTCTTCATTCTTACACTCTTATTCTACACTTCTTAATCCGCAAATTCTAACAAAGTGAACCCGACATAGTAAATAAACGCCAGATGAGACTCATTGCAAAAACTCTCGAGACATCGCGGAGACGCCTCAACCCAAGTCCTCCCTCATTTTTTGGTTTACATACCTCCTCCCATGAGACTTTTGCGCCAGTAGAAGTGTTCGGGTTCCCCGACCATAAGAAAGCCCCACACATACGTTCTATCTCATCAAAGCAACGGGAAGGAAGACGGAACACCGAACACCATAAATTTGAAATGCTTGATATAACAGAGACAATAAGTTGAAGACGACCGGCGTATGTGAGTTTCTTGCTAGTCCAAGAGAGCATTCGACTGCGGATCTTATCGATGAGAGGTGCATAGTCGTGTGAGGTCATAGTCTTGGTTGTGAGAGGTAGACCAAGATATCGAATGGGAAGGGTGTCGATAGGGATACCAAGTTCAGCTGCGGCATTGAGGAGCTCATTTCGGTCTCTTCCGCCCACAAAAAGTGCAGATTTTGCTGCATTAACGTGCAGGCCAGATATACGTGAAAGTTCTTCAAATATCTCGAAAGTTTCCCGAAGAGAAGATGAAGAGCCATCCGTGAAGACTAAGATGTCGTCAGCAAAACACAAATGTGAAACTCGAACTTGTGTACACCCTGGATGACTTCCAATGCGTCCACTTTCCACTGCCCGGTTGAACAGTCTTGAACAAACATTTTGTACGATAACATTTTTGGTTTGTTGATTGAAGTTTGGGTGGAGTATTGATAAACTGACATGATCTAAGTATATTTAGCTTTCTCTTCTTTTTTATTTTTTGTCAATAGCTTATGTGGATATATTAAATTAATCGTTTATGTATGTGAAACATGGGTTAGGAGTCGGGTTAGGGGATTGGGTTAAGGAGTCGGGTTAAAGAGTCGGGTTAGTGTTTTATGTATAGTTTTTTTCTAAAGAAATAAATATTTTTTGGCCAAACAACAGGTATTCAAATCATTCACCGTGGAAGGACAACACATACGTAAAATTGAAAAGACACCACAAGGAAAGATAAACAGAATTTATCACCGTCAAGCTCTTATAATGAACTCGATATATTATTTTATTTTTAAAAAAAAAACAAGCACACAAACCCTTGAATTATGAAAGGTACTTAACAATAACTGGGTTACATAATTTCAGGGTTTTCACCAAATTATATTGAGAGAACTTGGTTGGAAATTTAACCTTATTTGACTTCTTATACATCAAGATCTTGATGATTTACCAGGGAGATAGTCTCTCGATGTTTCAGATCTGGATTTTTGGATACATGTGAGGACCTAGGTTTCGCATATGCGAGTAGAGGCTTGGCCATGAACAAGTTGCTATCAGCCGCGATGAGCTCGACTTGACTTGCACCGTTAGGGAGACTCCATTCAAACCCTTGGAGAAGCCTGCTCCAATCTTAGGACCTGCGCAGCCACGCCGACCGGTGCCGAATATAACGAACCGCATGTCCGGCTCCATCAGGGTCACACACATTGAGTCCCTAGTATAGTCATCAAGGTGTCGCTCTGGCTTAAACGCGTCAGGTTCGTCCCATATCTTAGGGTTCCGACCAAGTCCTAAACGGCTCACAAGAATTTGGCTGCCTGTCATTGCATTTAAACAAATACCACACGTCATATAATTTTCTACTGTATCCTATTAGAATACTATATGTCATATAATGTTTGACTACAACATGTTCTTCTTATATACACGTACAGTTGGTGCTTTCCTTGTTACCAAATTAATATTTGCTTAAGATATAGCAAGTAAACATAGCAGGAAGATTTTAGGCTGCATTTTTAAATGTTTTTTTTTATCCATGCTTGCATGATTTTCTATATGTATTTTTTTTTTTAATTACCTTTGGGGACGAAATAACCAGCGAGAGTAGTATCTTCTCGGGCTCCATGACGAGGCATGAACGCATTAGCTGGGTGAAGCCGGAAAGATTCTCTGCTACAAGCTTTGATGTAGTTGAGTTGTGGTATGTCTGACTCTTGCACAAGTCTGTCTTTACCAACTACCATGTCCAACTCCTTTGTAGCCTTCTCGAGAATCTTTGGATGATTCAACATCTCCGCTATCGTCCACTCCACGTTATTCATCGTATTATCGATTGTTGCAACATTGATATTCTGCATATAGCATAATATATGCATAAGAGATTAACTAACCTAAATTTATTTGTAACAATTCGAAGTGTTAATATCACTAACCTTGCATTGAGCTCCAATCTCATCATATGTGAATAAAGGCATTCCTTGGTCATCCTTAAGCACGATTAGAGTATCGAGCCAATCTTCTTCTGTCTCTTTTCCACCTTCATTCCTCCACAGGCGCATTCTCTCGTGGATGATCGGGTCGTTGCACCTGTTGATAATATCATCTGCTTCTCTTACCTCCGCCTCATCTCCATCGATGTTCCATCCTCTAAGAAAAGGGATGTAACTCGTTACCTTAAAGCTGAAAAAGCAATCAAGAGCTCGGTATATTGCGTCCATATGATCTTTCTCTTTCGGTCCGAGTCCACCGTCTTCCGCCGGTTCATCAAAATGCCTCTGGCCAAACATCATCCTCATCATCACGGAGTGGCAATAAGTTAAGGCGACATCCCTCACGTTAACGGGCTTCATCGTTGATCCTGATCCGTATAGATTGAAGACATACGTGACGATATTATTTGCTTCTAAAGTTCTATCACCGAGGGTTTTGTTCAACGTTGTAGGAGACATTAGTTTGGTGGTCATCACTTTCTTCATCAGCTTCCAACTCTCTCCATAGGAAGAGAAAATAACGTCCTTGTAGCCATGGCTTATGAGATTGCTCGAGTACGAGCCAGCTCTGTCTGAAAAAGCCTCGTCTTTTTCCCTAAGCACTTCTAGGGCAATCTCGCTTGAGGTTACGGTGATGACGTGGACGCCGGCAAAGCGGAAGCAAGCTATCTCCGTTTGCATGTCTTCCATGACGCGGTGGATCCACAAGTGAGTCGGCCGGTTCATGACCATTTGGAACAGGTTCCCAATGATTGGCCATCCCCATGGGCCCGGAGGAAGCTGAACTTTTGGTTTCTTGGGTCTTAAGAAACGTAGAGTGAGAGCCAGGACCAGCGCAATGGAAAATAGAACAGCGTAATTCACATTCACATTCATGTTCATAAGTTTCTTTTCTATTTGATTGAGAGTGCCAAAGTCTGGATTTGCTCTGTATTTTCTATGTGTTACTGATATGAATAATCGACATACATACATATATATATACAGTCAGTGGCGGAGGTAGCTTTGTAGGAGGGGGGTCAATTGACATATATTAGAAATTTTGATAAATAGTGTTAATTTTTATTAAATGTTTTAAGTTGACCCCAACCCAAAACAAAAACTGAACCCTATAAATTTCAATTCAAATACAATCTAATAAATATTAAAAAATACTAGAAAACATTAATTAGTCCAATTAAACTCATCAAAAATAAATACAAAGTAAGAAAACTAAAAGCATGTTCATTAAAATGAGTTAAATTTAATTATATCTATTAAACAAGAATATAATTAAAATCGATTTTTTCCCGTCACATTGTAAATTAGAATAAAGTTAATGCACAAAAAGTGAAATGTTTGCTAATTAAAGAAGATTCTTGGTGATCAAGAAACATTTATCTCATCTTTTGGTTTATCAACTTTTGAAACTATCTTTGATTTTAACTACGGTGACTACCACTGTTAAAAAGTGTTTATTTGCAATAAATATCATGAAAACTTAATCGGATCGGTGATATATTTTTAAGTGATTGACTAATTTATTTTATTGAAAACAGACATTTAATATTGTGAAAAATGAAACATAATAATTTTTTTTTAAACATAAATAAACAAAGAGTGCATCTTAAAAATATATATTTTTAATGATGTTTCTATTTTTCTAGTAAATTTTGATGCATTTAAAATATATATTTTATTATACAAAGTTGGATCTCTTAACGTGAGCGTGACACGTAGGATAATTCTCACTCACGAGATCTTGACATGTGTCGTTGTTAATTAAGATCGCGACATGTGTCAAAATAATAATATAAACTTTTCTATTTTTAGTTATTTATTTTTTTAAAAGAAAAAATAAAAAAAAAAGAAAAATAATTGTGATAAATACAGTGTGATAGTTTGATATATGGTTTCAGAGAATTTGGTGGGAACATAAACCTTAGTTTACTTTATTATTCTGATGATTCGCCACCAAAATCATCTCTCGAAATCCTAGATCTGAATTTTGGGATATAAACCAGGAGCCAACCTAGGTTTCGCAGATGCGAGTAGAGGCTTGACCATGAACAAATTGCTATCAGCCGTGATGAGTTCGACTTGACTTGCACCATTAGGGAGACTACATTCAAACTTTTGGAGAAGCCTGGCTAACAACATGATCAAACATAAATTATATATTCAATTGCAAAAGAGACAGGGCCGGGCTTGAAATTATGGAGGCTTGAAAAAAAAAATAGAGGCCAATAATCATTGGGTTTTATTTTTTTTGTTTTTTAGTTTTATAGATATTTTGTTTTAATTGATTGGGTTTTTTTTTGGCCCATAAATTTAATCAGAAATTTATCTTCTATATGGTCTGCTAAAATTTGGGGTTAAGACCAATGATTCGGTCGGTTCTGAAGAGATAGCAAAAAGTGTGACAAGAGATGGGAGATTTTAATCTTATTTAGCATTAGGCGGCCCCTCCTGATTACATGATCAACTTTCTCGGGAAGCTTTTTTGAGTATCTAGATCAGCCTTCCCTTGGGTTGTTGTTAATGCTCTGCTTTTGATAAGTTGATGAATTTGCTAATTTCAAGAGATCCGTTGGTCGTCCTTGTTGGTGGTGAGTTTAGCACTCCCCGGTTTAGCCCGGTTTGAACCGAGACCGTCCCTATTGATCCCGGTTGACGACGGTTCGAACCCGGAAGGAAAGACCACGAAACGGTCGCCGATCTCCGAACTTGAAGGAATAGTCCACGAGAGACTATTGACCGATAAGTTCGGTAAGAATCCGAATAAATGCCGAACTTGAATCTAGATCGGCGAATCACGCCCCGATCAACGATGGTTCAAGATCGGTAAAAAGAGACCAAGACGACCAACCATCAAGCTCGGTAAAGGCCGAACTCAAATCCTTATCTCGAACCGAGATCGGCCTGGTTGATCCCGAACGACGACGGTTTGAGATCAGTAGAAGAAAAAGACATCATACTATTACCGACCTGCGATGTGCCGAGCTCGTAGGTATCAACATGTCATAATCAGAATCCACTTCCGGGATTCGCGGAACTTTACGGAAAACACGGAAAAGCAAGATTAATTAGTTTTCTAATCCGGGATTCGCGGAGCTTTTCCCGGATTCGGGGAACTTGTCGAAGCCGCCGAAGAGGCGTATAAATAAGGATTCCTGATTACATTGAAGAGGGGAGGGAAAAAAAGAGATTTTAGAGAGAGAAAGTGAGAGCTCGAAATCCGATTTCGATTTCACTACCGACTTAAGAATATTTTTGTAAACTTCGACGAGTTCGACTTAATAAAAACGAGTTACCGATCGACCTTTCAACTCTTTTTACTCTTGTGTGATTTATACGATCAACAATTGGCGCTAGAAGGAGGGGGGGGGGGGTCTCCGACCTTGTGGTTAACAATCGATCTCCGAGTTTCTTTCGATAAATCCCGACGATGACGGAAGCTACGACGACCCCGATACTCGATGGCAGCGGTTCCACGCTCGGCGATATCGATACCCAAAACAACGGACTCGACAATCTCAACCCTGGAAACCGCGTTCAGACGGACAACAACGATCATCCATCACTTATTCTGCCAGGCACCGCTACTGCGACCCAGGCACCAGTCGACCAAACCACTCTCTTAATGGCCTTAACAACACAACTCGCCGAACTCTCCAAAAAGAACGATGAACGGTTCAACTCTCTATTCGCCAACCAGACGGAACTTCGAGGCCAGGTCGGCGAACTCAGACAGAGCCCATCATCTTTCCGACCCGATGAAGCAACACCTCCTCTTCGCCAAAGCCTTATCACCGAGCTAAATCAAAATCAGAGCACAACAGCTCAGTTTCCCGTGTTAAGATCTGCCGATAGCCTAGAAACACATATCACTGATCAGGCATCTCTGGATAAAGAATTCGAGAACGTCAAAGCCCAACTTCAAGACATGAAATCCAAGTTCCACCGAGCTACGAGTTCGGCGCCCGAGATTGACCGCGTTATTCAAGAAACCCAAAAAACACCATTCACACATCGGATCATCGACGCACCGATCCGACGATTGGAAAAGATCAAAATCACACCGTACGACGGGCACACCGACCCTCGCCATTTCATGACTTCGTTCGGCATCATGATGAACCGCTTTCGATTTGACACCAAGGAGGAGAAAGATGCCGCTAGACGCACACTCAGTCGACAATTATACCGAACTGTCTACCAAGTTTCTCAAACGCTTCACCATGTTCATCAGACAAAAAACTCGGAACGCCGACCTATGGGCCCTCGAGCAGAAAAGCGACGAACCGTTGCGTGATTTTATGAACAGATTCAAAGCAATAGTGTCTAACTGCACCATCGACGATGAAGCCGCGATCGAAGCCCTTTACAAGGCGACCTGGTATAAATCGGATTTTCACAAGGAGATCAAGCGCAACTGGCCGAACACTCTAGAGGACATCTTACACAAATCGCACGTCTACATCCTTGAACAAGAAGAAACAGCCGCAAAGGATAAGCAATACGCTCTTTCGAAACAAGTTGCACCCAGAGACAAGCCAAGAGACGAGTATCGCGAGAACCGACCCCATTACGAAAGACGACCACGACCCAACAAGTCTGCACTATTCAGCCAGAACATTGGAATACATGGGTCCGGCCCGAGCTACCGAATGAGCCGACTTCAAGCGAAGAACCGTTCTGCCAATTTCACAACAGAGAAGGTCACAGCACCGAAGATTGCCGACACCTCAAAGATTTCCTCTTGTTGAAGTACAAAAAGGCGAAGTCCCAGTCAGGGCAGCATTCCGGCCTGGCAATAGATTTCGCCGTAATGAAAATAATGAAGGTCGTCGGTCGAACGCCGCCGGAAGTTCGGGACAAATAATTAACACAGAGCAACCAAAACGAGATCGTGAGGACCAACCCGAAAATCAGAACATCCCGCAAGTCCGAAAGCGCGTTAACATGATTATGGGAGCCCTTGAATCCTGTAATTACTCAGTCCGGGCGATCAAAGAACACAACAGAGAAGTAATTGCGGCACGACGCCAGAACCGAGTTGTAGAAGGCGGGGTATCGGTAACTTTCTCTGAGGCCGATACGGAGGGTCTCCACATGCCGCACAACGACCCACTAGTCGTTAATTTGCTTATCGGGGACGTTGCTATCGGGAGAATCCTTATCGACACCGGCATCTCAGTAAACGTGATATTCAGACAGACATTGAGAGACATGGATTTCCCGGACTCCGACATTAAAGAAAACATCGAACCTCTCACTGGGTTCACAGGCGAACAGACTATGACCGCGGGAACTGTCAAAATACCGATCTACGTCGGCGGACTTGTAAGAATGGTCAAATTTTTGGTCCTCGACAGGCCGGCGATCTACAATGTCATCCTCGGGACACCTTGGATCCACACGATGAAGGCCGTTGTCTCGACCTACCATCAATGCTTGAAATTCCCAACACCATCCGGAGTCTTCACCCTCAAGGGCGATCAGATAATGTCCCGAACATGTTATATCAACGAATGCAAACTTAGGACGGCAGCTCGAACGTGCGTCATGGACGCGAACAGAACTTCGGCAGATCCATTTGATCGAAAGATGGATCCCGACTTTCCCAGGTGCGAGACAATCATCCAGGTCAGTATCGACGAGCAAAATCCCGAACGATGCGTCGGTATCGGAGCCGAACTGGATGAAGAATTCAAAAGCGATCTGATTCGTTTCCTCAGAAGGAACGTCTCAACATTCGCGTGGACAATGACAGATATGACCGGAATTAACCCAAAAATCACGTGTCATGAGCTCGGCATTGACACTACCTTAAAACCGATCAAGCAGAAAAGACGTAAGCTCGGCCCAGAAAAGGCACAGGCCGTCAATGACGAAGTCGAACGTTTACTCTCGGCAGGCTTAATCACCGCGGTCAGATATCCAGACTGGTTAGCTAATCCGGTTGTTGTGAAAAAGAAGAACGGGAAATGGAGAATTTGCGTTGACTTCACCGACCTTAACAAAGCTTGCCCAAAAGATAGCTTTCCGGTTCCGCACATCGATAGATTGGTGGAATCAACAGCCGGTAACGAACTCCTATCCTTCATGGATGCCTTCTCAGGATACAACCAAACACTTATGCACCCCGACGACCGGGAGAAAACATCGTTCATCACGGATCGAGGCATCTATTGCTACAAAGTCATGCCGTTCGGATTAAAGAATGCCGGAGCAACATACCAACGACTCGTCAATCGAATGTTCGCTAGTCACCTCGTTAAAACTATGGAAGTATACATCGACGACATGCTCGTCAAGTCCCTTGTCGCTAAAGATCATATCGGCCACCTCAACACGTGTTTCGATATACTTAACGAATACGGTATGAAACTTAACCCGAACAAGTGTACATTCGGGGTGACCTCCGGAGAATTTCTCGGCTACATCGTAACTCAGAGGGGAATCGAGGCCAACCCCAAGCGAATCTCGGCGATCATCGACCTGCCATCCCCAACAACTAAACGAGAAGTTCAGCGATTGACTGGCCGTATCACCGCGCTTAATCGATTCATCTCCCGATCGACAGACAAATGCCTACCTTTCTATCAACTACTTTGTGGTAACAAACATCTTGAATGGGACGACAAATGCGAAGAAGCATTTAAACAGCTTAAGAAGTACATATCGACTCCCCCGATCTTGGCCAAACCTGAGAACGGAGAAACTCTCTACCTTTATATCGCGATTTCCATGTCGGCTGTCAGCGGGGTACTGGTTCGGGAAGACCGAGGCGAGCAGAAGCCTATTTTCTACGTTAGCAAGTCGTTAGGCGAGGCCGAGACACGATACCCCACACTTGAAAAACTCGCCCTTGCCGTGGTCACCGCAGCCCGAAAGCTTCGGCCGTACTTCCAATCACATTCAATCACCGTCCTCACCGACTAACCCCTGCGAGCTATTCTACACAGTCCGAGTCAGTCAGGCAGACTCGCCAAATGGGCAATCAAGCTAAGTGAGTACGATATCGATTACAAAAGTCGGACGACTATCAAATCACAAGTACTCGCCGATTTCCTCATCGACCTGCCGCAAGAATTTATTAATACCGACATCACAACCACCGAGCAATGGATCCTGCACGTCGACGGGTCATCCTCCCATCGCGGGTCGGGAGTAGGCATCCGTCTACAGTCGCCAACTGGAGAAATCTTGGAGCAATCGTTCCGGCTAGAATTCAATGCATCAAACAACGAAGCCGAGTACGAAGCACTAATCGCCAGACTACGATTGGCTAAAGCCATCGGAGCGACTCGGGTACATGCGTATTGCGACTCTCAGCTCGTCGCAAACCAATTCAGCGGAGAGTACGACGCGAAGAACGAACGAATGGATTCATACCTCAAACTCGTAAAGGACCTTGCCACCGATTTCAAGTCCTTCGACCTTACCAAAATTCCACGAGGGGAGAACGCGTCTGCCGACGCACTCACCGCCCTTGCATCCAGCTCGGACCCCCATTTGAAGCGAACAATCCCGGTCGAAAGCATTCCAAAATCGAGTATCGAGAAGCCAGAAGCGTGTCTAGTAACAACGAGCGGCCGTAATTACGACGAACAACCGACTGCAAAACTCAAAACGAGAAAGAGTAGAAAAGTACCATCCCGGCAGATCAACCTGGAAACTACTCCCGAGCTAGATTTCACGCAAAATCCCGATCTACGGGATCAGTCCGACGATGACAACAATGTGGAATCTAAGGGACTTCACGTCCCGATTGATATTGAGGCCGAAGAAGACGAGGAACCCGAGGATTGGACTACCGAACTCAAGATGTACATCAGCGACGGACAGGTCCCAACGGACAGATGGGCAGCTCGGCGACTTAAGATGAGAGCAGCCTCGTACATCGTCCTCGATGGGGAATTATTCCGATGGAGCGCCGCGGGAGTCCTGCTGGTATGCGTACCAAGTAACAACACTGATAAAGTCATGAGAAAGGTGCACGAAGGAACATGAGGAAATCATTCCGGAGGGCGCTCCCTTGCTCTGAAAATAAAAAAGGCCAGTTACTATTGGCCGACCATGTTGAAAGACTGTGAGAAGTTCGTCGCAAAATGCGACAAGTGCCAACGACACGGTCCGATGATCAATCTGCCTACCGAACTATTAGCAACGTCAACTGCACATTACCCTTTTATGCGATGGGCGATGGACATCATCGGTCCACTACGGCGTTCAACGACACAGAAGCAGTTCATCCTCGTTATGACCGATTACTTCACCAAATGGGTTGAGGCCGAATCGTACATCGAGATACAAGCTCTCAATGTTCAGAATTTTGTCTGGAAATATATCATATGCCGACACGGAGTGCCATATGAGATCATCACCGACAATGGACCACAGTTCATTTCAACGTCGTTCGGTGACTTTTGTGCAAAGTGGAAAATCCGACTAAGTTTCTCAACACCAAGATACCCACAAGACAACGGTCAGGCAGAAGCGACTAATAAAACTGTGATCGACGGACTCAAAAAGAGGTTGGATACGAAGAAGAGACGATGGTCCGACGAGCTAGACGGAGTCCTCCGGTGGTCTCCTTTTTTCTTAGCATACGGCTCGGAGGCTTTATGTCCGGCCGAGATCTACATCCCGACCATACGCAGAACAATGCTAACACAAAATCCCGGCCTCAATGATAAAATGATGCTCGACAATCTCGACGGCCTGGAGGAACAGCGAGGACAGGCGTTACTCCGAATACAGAACTACCAAAACTTAGCAGCGCGCTATTACAACAAGAAAGTACGAGGTCGACATTTTGAAGATGGTGACCTTGTTCTAAGGAAAGTTTTCCAAGGGACCGAAGAGAAAAACGCTAGTAAGTTCCGCACCCATTGGGATGGCCCATATCAGATAATGCGGGTCGTCAAACCGGGCGTCTACGAACTTATGAAGATGGACGGAACACCGATCTCGAGATCATGGAACTCAATAAATCTCAAGCGATATTATTACTAAGTTCGGCATCGTAAAAATAAATGTAAAATGAACTACGATTGGCTTGATCCCCCTCACAGGGGTACGTAGGCAACCCACCACGGGTGCAGTTGTGACTAATAAAATTTTTATTCCGCATCAACAAAAAGCCGAACTTGAACAGTTCGCACCTTCAACAAAAAGCCGAACTTGAACAGTTCGCACCTTCAACAAAAAGCCGAACTCGAACAGTTCGCACCTTCAACAAAAAGCCGAACTTGAACGGTTCGCACATTCAACAAAAAGCCGAACTCGAAAAGTTCGCACCTTCAACAAAAGCCGAACTTGAAATTTCGCATCTTCGAAAGCCGAACTTGAAAAGTTCGCACCGGCAAAAAAAAACCGAACTTGAAAAGCTCGCCCTTTCAACAAAAATACGAACTTGAACAATTCGCATCTTCGAAAGTCGAACTCGAAAAGTTCGCATCTTCGAAAAACCGAACTTGAAAAGTTCGTACTTAACCATCACGGTTTTCCACACCGACGTCCTGGCCAGGCGATCGGTATAAATGAATAAGCCGAGCTTTGTCTCGCATGCATCCTCATGGTGCTATGGATAACACACTTTCCATGTTAAGCCGGGACCAGTTCCGCACTATATCCGCTCTCAGATCATCCGAGCTAAATAAGCCGAGTCAATCTCGCACACTCCGATTCGATCTGAGAAGACCTGGAGTATCTTAAGACGAGCTAGCGATGCACTCTTATGCTAAGCTCCAAGGTAAAGCCGAACGTTTCCTCTCGCAAAAATAAGCCGATTTCTCAACAATCGCAAAATCGATAAGCCGATTTCTCAACAATCGCAAACCAGTAAGCCGATCTACGAATGATCGCCGACCTCGAATTGGTCGTAAAATCGAGTTCATCCTTTATACCCCGGCTAAGACCGTATCTATTTACGGCCCCATTTTGGTATACGATGAACTCGAGAGGCTCGTATCATTCTACGACCTCACAAAAGCCGAACTCGATATTCACGTACAAACAAGCTAAAACCGAGATCGAAATTTTGACTGAAACAAAACAGAAGAAGAAATACCGAATTCATTCAAGCCCTTGTGGGCAACAAGAGTTTAACAAAAAAAAAACGGAAAAGAATTTACACAAAAACCCCTCGGGCATAAAAGCGTTCACCAAACCAGCAGAAACAAACAAAAAAAAAAGAGGAAGGTCAGACATCTTCATCCCTCATCTCTCTTGCTCGGTCGCCCAATATCGCAGGCCGATTTGAGCCGAACGTATCCAGACCCGGAGGAACTTCTACCCCAATCGGTTGGGAGATCTCTGCATGAATGGGATCGACGAACGGCGACAATGTGAGATCCTCCGCGGTAAGCTCGTTACAGTCAATGGATTCATACTCCGCCGACTTCTCAGCCTTAAGCTTCTTCAGCTTTTCAATGCGGGCCGGCGGAATTGCGATGCCGTACTTCTTTTCAAGAACGTCACAAAAGCTGAGAACTCCATGGAGCTGGTTGATGCCGAGGAACGGTGTTTTTCGCCGATCAATTGCAGCAAGATGCTCCTTCACCTTTTGGAGGCGAGCTTGACACTTCTCCGTGACCTCCTTTCTCTTCTCGATCTCCCTTGTGCAGATCCCCTTCAGACGAATAACCTCGTCCTTCAGCTCTTGGACGACCGCATCCCTGTCTGCCTTAACCTCGGCAAAGGCCACGTCGCCGGCTTCCGATCTCGCCTGCTCAGCAAGCAGCTCCTTCTGCAGTTCCTTGGCAACATCTCCAACCTCGATAGCCTCACGACGCGCAACACCGAGCTCACGGTCGTAAGTTCCAACGAGCTCGTTCGTCTGCGCCACCATCTGCAAAAGGGATAAAAGAAGGTCGTCATTCGCCGAACGACAAAAAAAAAAAAAAAAATAACTAAAATAATGGGCCGATGGCCACTTACGTCGGCGGTGGTACGGGCTAGCTTCTTATAAGCATCAGACTGGAAAAGGTCTTTGGTTGGAGACAGCTCTTGGATGCCGAAAGTCAGTTGACGATACAGATCGGCGCACGCTCCCGCATCATTAATAACGGGCTCGTCCTTGTCGTAATCGAACTTGACAGAATGGGCCGATGGTCCGGCAGTTCGTTGTCTTTTCGAGACGGCAGACCGGTCTGAGAGATTTTCCCCATCAATCTCGGTACGCACCGCCATTAAATTATCGCCTGCCTGGGGGGAGCTCGGTCCTATCGCAGCCTGCCTCGCCAACCTTTTTGACGAACTCTTCCTCTTCTTCTTCTTCCGCCTTTCGGCGTCCATATTGGTTTCGGGATTCACTTCCCCTTCGAGAGGAACCTGCTCCCCTTCACCAAACGGCTCTTCTCTCTCCACCGTCTCCTCTTCGGCAGCCTGCCCCTCAGCAACGACCTGCTCGACCTGTTGGTTGGGAGAAACCTCGGCAAGGTCCTTGTCGTCCTCGAGATCGTAATCAATGTCAGGAATATCATCGATCTTCATCTTCCTCTACCTTTTCCTACCAAGTGGATTGGCTGTAGCAGAAGCAATTCGGAGTTAGAAATATACCGATGTCAAACGAAACGAAAATAATAGCCGAAGACGTACTTATAAGGATTCGTTTAGCCTTCAGATCGAGCTTCTCCTGATATGCTTCCGGCCAACAAACTTTTCCAGCTACACTCAACCTTTTCTCGTGCTCAGACGTAAAACCTTTGATCGTTGTGAGAATGCTCGGAGTATGACGGACTGAAAAGACAAAATTGAAAATGGTTAGATAAGATAAAACAAGAAAAAAGGGCGAAGCAAAGACCAATATCTACCGATGGGGATCCTCCATCGAGTCCGGTAATTGCCATCGGGCCGTTCTACTAAAAGGTCGTCAATCTGGAGAAAAAATTAGCGAATATTCCAACTGTTGACCTTGCTCAGTTTGTTTCCTGTCACGAGGTCATATTCCAGTTTCGCGTTAGCCGATAAGTACCAAGGCTTCTTGTAACACCCGTGTTCAGTTTACTCTGCCTAATGAGGGAAAGATAGAACAGCGAAGGGAATCCGAATGTTCGTGGGAACTAAGTTTAGCCGAGGAAAGTAGTAAGCTTGGGTGATTACGGGGCTAAAACTGACATTCGGCGGGCCGGGCAAGTTTCTGGTCGAATGGTCGAACGAGTGGTCGACCGGGTCGATGGAGCGAACGACCGGTCGAAGGAGTGATCGATGGGTCGAACGACCGAAGAGATCGATCGGTCGAAGTATGTCGGCAGGTCCACTGTTCATGGCGTGCGCTGGCATGCATGAGTCACAGCATGTGCTGGCGTTTGTGAGTCATCGCGTGCCCTGGCTAGGTGAGTCATAGCATGCGCTGGCAGACGTCATGGATGACGTCATGGACGCGTTTTCTTGGTTATTTATACGCGGTCTGGAATTCATTATTTCGGCAGACCTTTGGAAGGGAAAACGAGAGAGAAGTCTGTGGTGATCGAAAGGGGTCGTTTCTAGCCGAAAGAAAGCGATCCGTAGCATAAGAGGTGTGAGAGTCTGTCCGTATCGAGTCCGCGAAAGTCCTAAGGTGAGTGCGTGACTGTGGGTTATCTGTTCTAGGGCCGTTTCGTGCCTAGATTCCGTAGCTTGTTTGCTTGTGAGTTCCGATTGCTTATCATATTCAATGTCTGCTTGCTAACCGTGTTGATCGATTCACCCTACGGCAATCCGGGTGTGGGATTTGTCGGTAGGCGTGGATGATTATACTCGGCTAGGATCTGTCTGATAAGCATGTCTAGCTGTGTAATCGATGTCTGATGCGTTTCTGGACTTTAGCCTGGTGAGACGGAGTGATCGTTCTCACTAAGCAATTCTGTTGCTTATGCCTCCATGTTTGGATGCATGACCTGTTTTTAGCCGTGTTGTTAGCGGTGATGGCTGACCAGTTCGCGGGGCAAAGGATGGACGTTGATGGATGGACGCGTTGGGTAGTTGGTCTAGTTACAAGATGTAATAGCTTATAGCGAACTTATATTTGTACTAGAACCTCGGTGATTAAATTCAAGTTTCTGTTTATGCTCGAAAAATGACTTGTCTGATCGAACTAAAGCGCGTGTCTGTTAAGTTAATGCGCAAATTAATCCGGCTATATATTGAAAACCGGGTTAGGGTGCTACACTTCTGTTTGGAGATATTCACGCGGAAGAGCCTCTCAAATACCCGGACGTCAACCGGGATGTCGCAATCCTCCCCAAGGACTAGAAGCCCGAAGATGTTGATAATCGTGGCAGGTTGAAGTTGGGATATCGCCACGCCACGGCGTGCGTAGTACAAGTAAAGCAGCTCGGGCAGAGGAAATTTGAGTCTGCAACTTCTAAAAAAATCTTCATAAACGCAGACGTAACACTCAGGAGCATCCCAAGGTCTTTGATCCTCATCCGGGATACGAAAGACAATATCGTCAGGAGCTCCACATCGCTCCAAAGTTTGTCGAACAGTAACCCTGGTTGATCGGGTCGGTCCGACGGTGGGCGGCTTTATGACTTTGCGAACCGCCAACGGAACGACATTCTCTGCCGGAGAGACATTTTCTTCTTCAGCCTCGGCCAGCTCGATAGCCAACCTACCATCGAGCCGAACTTGCTCGCTCACCTCGATAAGTTGTCTACTGCCGAGGTCAGCTGTCAATTCAGGCCGAACTTGATCACCTTCGACAACATGCTCATCTACGACCCGAACTCGAGCATCCGTTTCGCAATTTCCGCGACGGTTAAAGGAGCCGAATCGTCGCGATCCCTTGATTTCCGCAACGGTTAAAGGGGCCGAATCGTCGCGATCCCTTGATTTCCGCAACGGTTATGGAGACCGGACCGACGCGCCTTTTCGAGTTTTGCCGAACTCAGAAGATATTCGATGAAGAAACCGCTGAAATTCGGATCAAGAAAAGAACCGATCTCAATTCCAACCGGACTAAAATTTCTTCAGTAACTTCGCCGAACTCAAAACTCAGTCGCCGAACTGGGGGGGGGACTAATTGTTGGTGGTGAGTTTAGCACTCCCCGGTTTAGCCCGGTTTGAACCGAGACCGTCCATATTGATCCCGGTTGACGACGGTTCGAACCCGGAAGGAAAGACCACGAAACGGTCGCCGATCTCCGAACTTGAAGGAATAGTCCACGAGAGACTATTGACCGATAAGTTCGGTAAGAATCCGAATAAATGCCGAACTTGAATCTAGATCGGTGAATCACGCCCCGATCAACGATGGTTCAAGATCGGTAAAAAGAGACCAAGACGACCAACCATCAAGCTCGGTAAAGGCCGAACTCAAATCCTTATCTCGAACCGAGATCGGCCTGGTTGATCCCGAACGACGACGGTTTGAGATCAGTAGAAGAAAAAGACATCATACTATTACCGACCTGCGATGTGCCGAGCTCGTAGGTATCAACCTGTCATAATCAGAATCCACTTCCGGGATTCGCGGAACTTTACGGAAAACACGGAAAAGCAAGATTAATTAGTTTTCTAATCCAGGATTCGCGGAGCTTTTCCCGGATTCAGGGAACTTGTCGAAGCCGCCGAAGAGGCTTACAAATAAGGATTCCCGATTACATTGAAGAGGGGAGGGAAAAAAAGAGATTTTAGAGAGAGAAAGTGAGAGCTCGAAATCCGATTTCGATTTCACTACCGACTTAAGAATATTTTTGTAAACTCCGACGAGTTCGACTTAATAAAAACGAGTTACCGATCGACCTTTCAACTCTTTTTACTCTTGTGTGATTTATACGATCAACAATTGACGCTAGAAGGAGGGGGGGGGGGTCTCCGACCTTGTGGTTAACAATCGATCTCCGAGTCTCTTTCGATAAATCCCGACGATGACGGAAGCTACGACGACCCCGATACTCGATGGCAGCGGTTCCACGCTCGGCGATATCGATACCCAAAACAACGGACTCGACAATCTCAACCCTGGAAACCGCGTTCAGACGGACAACAACGATCATCCATCACTTATTCTGCCAGGCACCGCTACTGCGACCCAGGCACCAGTCGACCAAACCACTCTCTTAATGGCCTTAACAACACAACTCACTGAACTCTCCAAAAAGAACGATGAACGGTTCAACTCTCTATTCGCCAACCAGACGGAACTTCGAGGCCAGGTCGGCGAACTCAGACAGAGCCCATTTTAAATACCTCCCGCCAAACGTTCTTTCTTCTCCTTCTCCTAGTTTTTAGTTTGTTGATCAAACATAAATTATAGATCCTCATTATTGCATATATTTTTTTGCTAAATATGGGACATTTTTTCCCGGACTTATTATTTACACAGATCGTTAAAATTCTGCTGTGTGGTTTTATACCTTCTTTTATTTTTGTACACCTTCGATACAAAAATAGCAATATGTGATCCACGTCCAAAACCAGGAAAAAAAAGTAGAATAATACAATTAAAATTTATAGCTTGATCCAGCAGTGGGAAATCGTCCTTATGATGCAAGCTTTCAGATGTTTTTGTACGATCTTCATATTCGTTAGCTTGATTGCATCCAAATGGCTTCTTTTACATATAGAACTTGTGAAAACATGAAAGAAACCACAATACACCCAAACACGCTCCTGAAGATGCCTATACTAGCATGTTCAAAAAAAAAAAAGATGCCTATACTAGAGAATGATAATTCAAAGTAAACCAAATACTGAAAAACACATCAGCGAAAATTGCGTAATTGCATTTTTTTCCAGACAATTGACAAAATTTCATTAATCTCGTGATTGTGTTTAGAAAACCGGCAAATCACGTTTAAAAAACCACGATTAAGGTAATGTGACTCAACCCAGAACAAAACTCAACTCAAAACAGAGATTTCATCGCTTTTATGCTCGTTTCTCTCTCCCAATCCTCTACATTTTCTGGTTAGTCCGCTCAATTTCGGTCTTATTACTTTGTTACAGTTGTTTGGTCTCCCAATTTTGGTTATGATTTTCCCATTTTTGGTTTTTTTTTTTTTTTTTTTTTTGTTGATGAAATGTGAAATTCATTGATCTGTTATACAATAATATTTACAAATTTGATAATAAAGCATGGCTCCTGAGCCGTAATACTACGAAGAATCAAATGAAAAAACAACAACCTCCAAACCAAAAGAAAAGTTGTGCCGAACAGAGTTGCTTTAGTGTTGTGCAACTGGCCGAAGGTGAGTTGAGACTGCAAACCACCTCTGCATCAGGTCGTGAAGTCTGGGCTTCGCATAATAATCCAGAGAAGTGAGCCGATTCCAAAGGACCCTGTCAATAGATCGGACAATTCGAGGTACAGACTGATAACCAGAGTTGTGAATTCTTGAGTTCCTCTCCTTCTAAATCAAGTAGATAGTGACTTGGAAAACTAGACGTATAAGGATAGTGTTGAGTCGATCCCCAGAATAAGTGATGAAGTTGTGCAAGGTCACCTCCCAATTTGGATCTTGTCTTTGGTTAAGAAGAGTTCCTGCAATGTCAGACCAAGCTGTGAATGAAAAAGGACAGGCAAAGAATAAGTGATCCCGGGATTCATTTGGCTCGCCACATAACACGCAGGCTTGGTGAGCACTCCAACGTCGCATACGAACACATGTGGTTAATCTATCTCTCACTGCAAGCCATGTTATAAAACCACAACGAGGTATTCCATAGTTAAACCACACCGTTCGACTCCATGGAACAGTATTGTGAGGCTGTCGTAGTTGGTTCCATGTGTGGAATGAAAAGAAGTTTGCAGTAAAGTCATTAGGCTTTCTTCTCCATAAGTAACCATTAGGTCCGCTAGCTGCCTGAGGTAGTGGGTGTGCTCTGATCTGCTCGAGCAGAGGGTAAAGATGACGGTTTCTTGTGCGACGAAGCTTCCATCCATTAGGACCAACCGCCTGAGAAACTGTTGCATTTATCGGAATCCCGAGGATACGCGGTCCATCATGCCCTGTAACATCGATTATCCTTCCCATCGGCAGCCACTTGTCGTGCCAAAAGGATATAGATGTACCATTACCAATTTCTGCTGTGATGAAAAGAGACACAAGACTTCGAAGCTTCAGGAGTTTTCTCCATATCCACGACCCAAAATATTTGTCTCGCGCCGTCTAGAAAGTTGAATTCTCCAGCAAGTTATGCTTCGTCCAGGCTACCCAAAGTGTATTGATCAAGCCATTCTAGAAGAGAACATCTTTCCTTAAAGTAAGGAAGAGTGGTGACCACTCCTTATATTAAGGATGAGTAGGCACCACCTCCTTAGATTAAGGATGCAAACAAGGAATGACACCACCTCCTTAGAATAAGGATGAGTGGTGACATTCACACATAGATTAAGGATGCACTCTAATTTTGAATTCAATTTATCACTCTATAAATAGAGAATGTAATCACATTGTTCATATCATCAATTTAAGAGATTCTTTCTCTCTACTCTTGTTCTTCATTCTTACACTCTTATTCTACACTTCTTAATCCGCAAATTCTAACATGGTATCAGAGCATGATCTTAATTGAATCTGGTTCTTGACTCTCTTATTCTCAAAATCTCAGAATCTCTTTTCATTAAGCATACACAAAATCATTCTCCAAATCGTTACGTTCTCTCCCTTCAAATTTTTTTTTCTTGCAATACATCTTTCTAAGTCTTTTCACTCTGAGACTAAGTCCTCAAAATCATTGATTCTTGAGTTGTGAAAGGCTAGATTTGTGTATTTCTTGAACTTCCTTTCACCATGGAAAATTCAAAACCCGTTATGATTCCGGTTGTTCTCAAGGGAGCAAACTATTTGTTGTGGTCTAGAACCACAATGACCACGCTTTGTGGCCGCGGACTTTGGAGCCATGTCGAAAAGGCTCAAGCTCCAAAGGAAGCCACCAAAGGAAAAGGAGAAGAGGTTGATCTCGAGAAGGAAGCAAAATGGTTCCAAGAAGATCAAGCCGTTCTAGCCATTCTTCAAAGTTCACTTGAAGCTCCCATCCTTGAAGCGTACTCTTATTGCGAAACCACTAAAGAGTTATGGGAAACTCTCAAGAATGTATATGGAAATACCTCCAACTTAACCCGAGTGTTTGAGGTAAAGAAGGCCATCAATAACCTAAGCCAAGAAGACTTAGAGTTCACCAAGCATTTTGGAAAGTTTCGGAGTTTATGGGCCGAACTTGAGATGCTCCGGCCAAGCACCATGGATCCGGCCGTACTCAATGAAAGAAGAGAGCAAGACAAGGTCTTTGGCCTCTTGCTTACCTTAAACCCGACCTACAATGACCTCATCAAACATCTCCTAAGAGCCGACAAACTCCCAAATCTTGATGAGGTATGTTCCCAAATACAAAAAGAACAAGGGTCTCTCGGCCTCTTTAGCGAAAAAGGGGAACTCCTCATGGCAAATAAGGGGACTTACAAGCGTGAAGAAAGAAAGGTATGGATCTGCGATCATTGTAAGAAGAAAGGGCATACCAAGGACAAATGTTGGATTCTTCATCCTCATCTTAAGCCAAGCAAGTTCATGACTAACCTTTCTCACAAAACCGCGGATGAATACGGACAAGCCGGTACATCCAAGCAAGGAGAGGAACTGGCCATGGTCGCATTCAACAATGATGTTGTGAGGAAATCAGACTTGGAAGCCCTCATCCGATCTATCGTCTCCTTAAAGGATTCCGGTACCACTCTATTTGCCTCTAAACCAAGTAAAACACTTGTCATTGATTCAGGTGCTTCTCACCATATGATTAGTAACCCGAATCTCATTAACAATATAAAACCGGCTAAGGGTAATGTTATTATAGCTAATGGTGACCGGATCCCCGTAAAAGGTGTAGGGAACTTAAAATTATTTGATCAAATTCCAAAGCTTTCTTTATGCCTACGTTTACATCAAACCTCCTATCGGTAAAAAGGGCTACTTGTGATTTAAATTGCTATACGATATTTGGACCTAATGAAGTTTATTTTCAGGATATTGAAACCGGAAAGATTCTTGGAGAAGGAAAGGCGAAAGATGATCTTTATGTCCTTGATAAAATATTACCAAGCGATGCTACTTCGTTTTCTTTTAAATCGTGTATTGCTATTAGTTCTAATGAGGTGTGGCATGCTAGATTAGGTCACCCTCATTCTCGTGCATTTGAATTGATGTTGCCTAAATTCACTTTTGATCACTCGAAATGTGAAGCTTGTATTCTAGGAAAACATTGCAAATCTATTTTTCCTAAGTCTTCGACTATCTATGAAAATTGCTTTGATTTAGTGCATTCGGATGTTTGGACATCACCATGCGTATCTAGGGATAATAACAAATATTTTGTGTCATTTATCGATGAAAAATCAAAATATACTTGGATCACTTTAATCCCATCTAAAGATCGTGTGATTGATGCATTCATTAATTTCCAAAACTATGTCATTAACCAATTTAATGCTAAAATTAAGGTACTAAGATCGGATAATGGTGGAGAATACACAAGCCATAGATTCAAGGAACACCTTGCAAAACATGGCATTATGCACCAAACAAGTTGTCCTTATACACCACAACAAAATGGAGTGGCGGAAATGAAGAATCGACATCTCATGGAGGTTGCACGATCAATGATGTTTCACACCAATGTGCCGAAACGGTTTTGGGGAGATGCCGTCATGACCGCATGTTACCTAATCAACCGAATCCCAACCAAAGTCCTAAAGGACTCCTCTCCATTTTAGGTACTTAACAAAATTAAACCAATGATTGATCACTTACGTGTGTTTGGGTGTGTTTGTTTTGTTTTGGTGCCAGGTGAACAAAGAGACAAGTTGGATGCAAAGAGCACCAAGTGTTTGTTCCTCGGGTACTCAACCACTCAAAAAGGATACAAGTGTTATGATCCCACCAACAACCGTATGCGTGTGTCTCGGGAAGTGAAGTTTATGGAAGACCAAGGCTATTATGGAGAGAAGAATTGGGAGCACCTCAAAGATCTCTCCAACTCTCCATCCGATCGAGCCACAAGCTTGAGGTTCCTCCTTGATCATCTTGGAAACCAAGGACCTATGGAAGGATCAAGAAACGAAGGAGATACAACAAAGGAGATGCCCATCCATGAGGACCGATCGATCCCCACTGATACCAATTTGGATATCAATCCGACGGCAATGGATCGCTCGTTCTTCCACGCGGACCGATCGGTCCGACCAGACGAGGCACATCCAAGGGAAAACGATCACTCAATCGCCACCCAGATCGATCGGTCCATCACCAACAATGAACCTACATGCACTCATGATGGCCCAACCAACGACCACGAGGATGTCTCGACGGACTCTGAGAATACAACGACGGATCCTCCACCACTCCGACAAATTACTCGGGCCCGCAAACCTTCTCTTTAGGTAAACAACCGGGTCTACTACAACAACCAAGCGGTGGCTCACCCTATTCAAGCAGTTTGTTCTCTTGCCCTTCTGCCACCCGAACATCAAGCATTCCTTGGAAAGGTGGATCTTGATCAAATCCCTCAAACCTATGAGGAGGCCAAGGATAAAGACAAATGGATGAATGCGATTGGAGATGAGGTTGGTGCAATGGAAAGAAACCATACATGGGATGAAGCGGACCTTCCTCCCGGGAAGAAAGCGGTCAGCTCCAAGTGGGTCTTCACCATCAAGTACTTAAGCAACGGAGATATTGAACGGTACAAAGCTCGCTTGGTGGCTCGCGGTTTCACCCAAACATATGGCGAAGACTACACGGATACATTTGCCCCNTCAGCTAGTTGTGATTGCTGTTAAGAATTGGGTCGCTACTAATCTATAGCTTTTTTTTCTAAAGTGTTGTATATAGTAGTCCTCAATGTTCAGGTTTTTGACTAGCTTGAGCTGCGATAACAGTTAATTGTTTATAAATTGGGAAAATATTAGCGACCGAATTCTTAACAACAACCAGAATATAAAGATTTATAATGTCTTGATCTTTGTTCGTTGCAACGATTAACTGATGAAAAAGAAGATATCATTGGTTTCGTGTTTTATGTATAGTTTTTTTCTAAGGAAATAAATATTTTTTGGCCAAACAACAGGTATTCAAAATCATTCACCGTGGAAGGACAACACATACGTAAAATTGAAAAGACACCACAAGGAATGATAAACAGAATTTATCACCGTCAAGCTCTTATAATGAACTCGATATATTATTTAAAAAAAAAAACAAGCACACAAACACTTGAATTATGAAAGGTACTTAACAATAACTGGGGTACATAATTTGGTTTTCACCAAATTACACTGAGAGAATTTGGTTGGAAATTTAACCTTATTTGACTTCTTATACATCAAGATCTTGATGATTTACCAGGGAAATAGTCTCTCGATGTTTCAGATCTGGATTTTCGGATACATGTGAGGAGCCAACCTAGGTTTTGCAGATGCGAGTAGAGGCTTGGCCATGAACAAGTTGCTATCAGCCGCGATGAGCTCGACTTGACTTGCACCATTAGGGAGACTCCATTCAAACCCTTGGAAAAGCCTGGCTAACAACATGATGGTCATAGATGCTCCAATCTTAGGACCTGCGCAGCCACGCCGACCGGTGCCGAATATAACGAACCGCATGTCCGGCTCCATCAGGGTCACACACATTGAGTCCCTAGTATAGTCATCAAGGTGTCGCTCTGGCTTAAACGCGTCAGGTTCGTCCCATATCTTAGGGTTCCGACCAAGTCCTAAACGGCTCACAAGAATTTGGCTGCCTGTCATTGCATTTAAACAAATACCACACGTCATATAATTTTCTACTGTATCCTATTAGAATACTATATGTCATATAATGTTTGACTACAACATGTTCTTCTTATATACACGTACGTACAGTTGGTGCTTTCCTTGTTACCAAATTAATATTCTCTTAAGATATAGCAAGTAAACATAGCAGGAAGATTTTAGGCTGCATTTTTAAATGTTTCTTTTTTATCCATGCTTGCATGATTTTCTATATGTATTTTTTTTTTTAATTTACCTTTGGGGACGAAATAACCAGCGAGAGTAGTATCTTCTCGGGCTCCAAAGATTCTCTGCTACAAGCTTTGATGTAGTTGAGTTGTCGACTCTTGCACAATTCTGTCTTTACCAACTACCATGTCCAACTCCTTTGTAGCCTTCTCGAGAATCTCTGGATGATTCAACATCTCCGCTATCGTCCACTCCACGTTATTCATCGTATTATCGATTGCTGCAACATTGATATTCTACATATAGCATAATATATATATATATATATAAATATATGCATAAGAGATAAATTAAACCCTTATGTTCTTTGTAACAACTCGAAGAGTGAACATTGCTAACCTTGCATTGAGCTCTAATCTCATCACATGTGAATAAAGGCATTCCTTGGTCATCTTTTAGCGCGAGAAGAGTATCGAGCCAATCTTCTTCCGTCTCCTTTCCACCTTTATTCCTCCACAAGTGCATTCTCTCGTGGATGATCGGGTCGTTGCACCGGTTGATAATATCATCTGCTTCTCTTACCTCCGCCTCATCTCCATCGATGTTCCATCCTCTAAGAAAAGGGATGTAACTCGTTACCTTAAAGCTGAAAAAGCAATCAAGAGCTCGGTATATTGCGTCCATATGATCTTTCTCTTTCGGTCCGAGTCCACCGTCTTCCGCCGGTTCATCAAAATGCCTCTGGCCAAACATCATCCTCATCATCACGGAGTGGCAATAAGTTAAGGCGACATCCCTCACGTTAACGGGCTTCATCGTTGATCCTGATCCGTATAGATTGAAGACATACGTGACGATATTATTTGCTTCTAAAGTTCTATCACCGAGGGTTTTGTTCAACGTTGTAGGAGACATTAGTTTGGTGGTCATCACTTTCTTCATCAGCTTCCAACTCTCTCCATAGGAAGAGAAAATAACGTCCTTGTAGCCATGGCTTATGAGATTGCTCGAGTACGAGCCAGCTCTGTCTGAAAAAGCCTCGTCTTTTTCCCTAAGCACTTCTAGGGCAATCTCGCTTGAGGTTACGGTGATGACGTGGACGCCGGCAAAGCGGAAGCAAGCTATCTCCGTTTGCATGTCTTCCATGACGCGGTGGATCCACAAGTGAGTCGGCCGGTTCATGACCATTTGGAACAGGTTCCCAATGATTGGCCATCCCCATGGGCCCGGAGGAAGCTGAACTTTTGGTTTCTTGGGTCTTAAGAAACGTAGAGTGAGAGCCAGGACCAGCGCAATGGAAAATAGAACAGCGTAATTCACATTCACATTCATGTTCATAAGTTTCTTTTCTATTTGATTGAGAGTGCCAAAGTCTGGATTTGCTCTGTATTTTCTATGTGTTACTGATATGAATAATCGACATACATACATATATATATACAGTCAGTGGCGGAGGTAGCTTTGTAGGAGGGGGGTCAATTGACATATATTAGAAATTTTGATAAATAGTGTTAATTTTTATTAAATGTTTTAAGTTGACCCCAACCCAAAACAAAAACTGAACCCTATAAATTTCAATTCAAATACAATCTAATAAATATTAAAAAATACTAGAAAACATTAATTAGTCCAATTAAACTCATCAAAAATAAATACAAAGTAAGAAAACTAAAAGGATGTTCATTAAAATGAGTTAAATTTAATTATATCTATTCTTGTTAGATATAATTAAAATCGATTTTTTCCCGTCACATTGTAAATTAGAATAAAGTTAATGCACAAAAAGTGAAATGTTTGCTAATTAAAGAAGATTCTTGGTGATCAAGAAACATTTATCTCTGGTTTATCAACTTTTGAAACTATCTTTGATTTTAACTACGGTGACTACCACTGTTAAAAAGTGTTTATTTGCAATAAATATCATGAAAACTTAACCGGATCGGTGATATATTTTTAAGTGATTGACTAATTTATTTTATTGAAAACAGACATTTAATATTGTGAAAAATGAAACATAATAAATTTGTTTAAAACATAAATAAACAAAGAATGCATCTTAAAAATATATATTTTTGATGATGTTTCTATTTTTCTAGTAAATTTGATGCATTTAAAATATATATTTTATTATACAAAGTTGGATCTCTTAACGTAAGCGTGACACGTAGGATAATTCTCACTCACGAGATCTTGACATGTGTCGTTGTTAATTAAGATCGCGACATGTGTCAAAATAATAATATAAACTTTTCTATTTTTAGTTATTTATTTTTTTAAAAGAAAAAATAAAAAAAAAAGAAAAATAATTGTGATAAATACAGTGTGATAGTTTGATATATGGTTTCAGAGAATTTGGTGGGAACATAAACCTTAGTTTACTTTATTATTCTGATGATTCGCCACCAAAATCATCTCTCGAAATCCTAGATCTGAATTTTGGGATATAAACCAGGAGCCAACCTAGGTTTCGCAGATGCGAGTAGAGGCTTGACCATGAACAAATTGCTATCAGCCGTGATGAGTTCGACTTGACTTGCACCATTAGGGAGACTACATTCAAACTTTTGGAGAAGCCTGGCTAACAACATGATCAAACATAAATTATATATTCAATTGCAAAAGAGACAGGGCCGGGCTTGAAATTATGGAGGCTTGAAAAAAAAAATAGAGGCCAATAATCATTGGGTTTTATTTTTTTTGTTTTTTAGTTTTATAGATATTTTGTTTTAATTGATTGGGTTTTTTTTTGGCCCATAAATTTAATCAGAAATTTATCTTCTATATGGTCTGCTAAAATTTGGGGTTAAGACCAATGATTCGGTCGGTTCTGAAGAGATAGCAAAAAGTGTGACAAGAGATGGGAGATTTTAATCTTATTTAGCATTAGGCGGCCCCTCCTGATTACATGATCAACTTTCTCGGGAAGCTTTTTTGAGTATCTAGATCAGCCTTCCCTTGGGTTGTTGTTAATGCTCTGCTTTTGATAAGTTGATGAATTTGCTAATTTCAAGAGATCCGTTGGTCGTCCTTGTTGGTGGTGAGTTTAGCACTCCCCGGTTTAGCCCGGTTTGAACCGAGACCGTCCCTATTGATCCCGGTTGACGACGGTTCGAACCCGGAAGGAAAGACCACGAAACGGTCGCCGATCTCCGAACTTGAAGGAATAGTCCACGAGAGACTATTGACCGATAAGTTCGGTAAGAATCCGAATAAATGCCGAACTTGAATCTAGATCGGTGAATCACGCCCCGATCAACGATGGTTCAAGATCGGTAAAAAGAGACCAAGACGACCAACCATCAAGCTCGGTAAAGGCCGAACTCAAATCCTTATCTCGAACCGAGATCGGCCTGGTTGATCCCGAACGACGACGGTTTGAGATCAGTAGAAGAAAAAGACATCATACTATTACCGACCTGCGATGTGCCGAGCTCGTAGGTATCAACCTGTCATAATCAGAATCCACTTCCGGGATTCGCGGAACTTTACGGAAAACACGGAAAAGCAAGATTAATTAGTTTTCTAATCCAGGATTCGCGGAGCTTTTCCCGGATTCAGGGAACTTGTCGAAGCCGCCGAAGAGGCTTACAAATAAGGATTCCCGATTACATTGAAGAGGGGAGGGAAAAAAAGAGATTTTAGAGAGAGAAAGTGAGAGCTCGAAATCCGATTTCGATTTCACTACCGACTTAAGAATATTTTTGTAAACTCCGACGAGTTCGACTTAATAAAAACGAGTTACCGATCGACCTTTCAACTCTTTTTACTCTTGTGTGATTTATACGATCAACAATTGACGCTAGAAGGAGGGGGGGGGGGTCTCCGACCTTGTGGTTAACAATCGATCTCCGAGTCTCTTTCGATAAATCCCGACGATGACGGAAGCTACGACGACCCCGATACTCGATGGCAGCGGTTCCACGCTCGGCGATATCGATACCCAAAACAACGGACTCGACAATCTCAACCCTGGAAACCGCGTTCAGACGGACAACAACGATCATCCATCACTTATTCTGCCAGGCACCGCTACTGCGACCCAGGCACCAGTCGACCAAACCACTCTCTTAATGGCCTTAACAACACAACTCACTGAACTCTCCAAAAAGAACGATGAACGGTTCAACTCTCTATTCGCCAACCAGACGGAACTTCGAGGCCAGGTCGGCGAACTCAGACAGAGCCCATTTTAAATACCTCCCGCCAAACGTTCTTTCTTCTCCTTCTCCTAGTTTTTAGTTTGTTGATCAAACATAAATTATAGATCCTCATTATTGCATATATTTTTTTGCTAAATATGGGACATTTTTTCCCGGACTTATTATTTACACAGATCGTTAAAATTCTGCTGTGTGGTTTTATACCTTCTTTTATTTTTGTACACCTTCGATACAAAAATAGCAATATGTGATCCACGTCCAAAACCAGGAAAAAAAAGTAGAATAATACAATTAAAATTTATAGCTTGATCCAGCAGTGGGAAATCGTCCTTATGATGCAAGCTTTCAGATGTTTTTGTACGATCTTCATATTCGTTAGCTTGATTGCATCCAAATGGCTTCTTTTACATATAGAACTTGTGAAAACATGAAAGAAACCACAATACACCCAAACACGCTCCTGAAGATGCCTATACTAGCATGTTCAAAAAAAAAAAAGATGCCTATACTAGAGAATGATAATTCAAAGTAAACCAAATACTGAAAAACACATCAGCGAAAATTGCGTAATCGCATTTTTTTCTAGACAATTGACAAAATTTCATTAATCTCGTGATTGTGTTTAGAAAACCGGCAAATCACGTTTAAAAAACCACGATTAAGGTAATGTGACCCAACCCAGAACAAAACCCAACTCAAAACAGAGATTTCATCGCTTTCACGCTCGTTTCTCTCTCCCAATCCTCTACATTTTTGGTTAGTCCGCTCAATTTCGGTTTTATTGCTTTGTTACAGTTGTTTGGCCTCCCAATTTTGGTTATGATTTTCGCATTTTTCTGGGTTTGCTTAGATTTTTTTTTTTTTCCCGGCTCTGGGTTTGCTTAGATTTGGTCGAACTTTTATGAAAAACTAAAAAAGCTAGTTATATTCAATCTTATGGAAAGTCGACACGCAGACACTTTTCACTTATCAAAAGGTTTGTTGATTGGAGTTTGGGTGGAGTATTGATAAACTGACACGATCCAAATATATTTAGCTTTCTCTTCTTCTTTATTTTTTTGTCAATAGCTTATGTGGATAGATTAAATTAATCGTTTATATATGTGAAAAATATTAGTTTTAAGTTTTAAAAATAGATGATATACTTAATTTACTAAATAATATGATTTTTTAAAAGTTAACTATAATTTGTTATATTTTTATTTGAATATGTTTAAGTTTAAGTTTATATTTTAGTCCACTACAAAATGAGTTAAGTAAACTGGTTAGTCCGGTCTATCTATAATCATTAGTTAGACATATTATAAAATTCAGATAATGTCAAAACAATTTTTCTTAAATTTCAAAACAAATTCTTTTGAAAAAAATCAGATAAATCCTAGTTTTGATATAAAATAGTGTAATCAGGTTATTCACGTAAAATTGAAAATTATGTTTCTCGATCCACCATAGAATAAAAAACTCTCCTAATTTAATGTTAAGTTTTGTTTGTTAATATAAAGCTATACATATATTGTTTCCTTATATTCTAAACTCTTTCCAATTAACATCATTACCTTAGAATTATACCCCCTCTGTTTCAAAATATTAGATGTTTTGACTAAAAACACAAAGATTAAGAAATTAATTATTCTTTAAAAAACAACTATTTAATATTTAATTTAAAACAACTAAACCAATCATAAAAAAGACTGCAGAATACAAATGGTCATAAAACACTAACCACATTTAAAATTTGCATTGAAAAGTGAGAACATCCTATATTTTGAAACAAAATAAAAACTCTAAAACATCTTATATTATGAAACAGAGAGAATAATAAAGTCCTAATATAACCGTTGATTTGTTTTGTATAATAATAATATTGGTTGTTTAAAATCATATGAAAACAATTTGAGAGGTTTATAATTTCAACTTTTATATAGTATAGAATTATTTATAGCCGGGATCATCATAGGCAATTAAGTCCATAGCTAGACATATGGATCATATTCATGCCACTTGAAGTATCTAATCGAAATGGGGAACTCTGAGACCCTTGTGTGCCGGCCCCGGATAACAATAATGTAAAATCTGATTAATTGACTTAGGTAGGTGGAGATAGAATCTGACAAACGTTTTACTTTTATGCATATATTCTTAGGTAGGTGGAGAGGAATATGACAAATGTTGTCAGTTGAAAAATTGTAGAAAACAAAAAATTATTCCAGAGTAAATGGTTAATTAATACTTATACACCGAGTGATATGTGGTTCGATTAAAAAAACGTATTAATGAATACATAAGGAAAAAAAAAAAAATTATTCCACGATATAAAAACGGTAGATCAAATCAGCTAGTTGTGATTGCTGTTAAGAATTGGGTCGCTACTAATCTATAGCTTTTTTTTCTAAAGTGTTGTATATAGTAGTCCTCAATGTTCAGGTTTTTGACTAGCTTGAGCTGCGATAACAGTTAATTGTTTATAAATTGGGAAAATATTAGCGACCGAATTCTTAACAACAACCAGAATATAAAGATTTATAATGTCTTGATCTTTGTTCGTTGCAACGATTAACTGATGAAAAAGAAGATATCATTGGTTTCGTGTTTTATGTATAGTTTTTTTCTAAGGAAATAAATATTTTTTGGCCAAACAACAGGTATTCAAAATCATTCACCGTGGAAGGACAACACATACGTAAAATTGAAAAGACACCACAAGGAATGATAAACAGAATTTATCACCGTCAAGCTCTTATAATGAACTCGATATATTATTTAAAAAAAAAAACAAGCACACAAACACTTGAATTATGAAAGGTACTTAACAATAACTGGGGTACATAATTTGGTTTTCACCAAATTACACTGAGAGAATTTGGTTGGAAATTTAACCTTATTTGACTTCTTATACATCAAGATCTTGATGATTTACCAGGGAAATAGTCTCTCGATGTTTCAGATCTGGATTTTCGGATACATGTGAGGAGCCAACCTAGGTTTTGCAGATGCGAGTAGAGGCTTGGCCATGAACAAGTTGCTATCAGCCGCGATGAGCTCGACTTGACTTGCACCATTAGGGAGACTCCATTCAAACCCTTGGAAAAGCCTGGCTAACAACATGATGGTCATAGATGCTCCAATCTTAGGACCTGCGCAGCCACGCCGACCGTTGCCGAATATAACGAACCCCATGTCCGGCTCCATCAGGGTCACACACATTGAGTCCCTAGTATAGTCATCAAGGTGTCGCTCTGGCTTAAACGCGTCAGGTTCGTCCCATATCTTAGGGTTCCGACCAAGTCCTAAACGGCTCACAAGAATTTGGCTGCCTGTCATTGCATTTAAACAAATACCACACGTCATATAATTTTCTACTGTATCCTATTAGAATACTATATGTCATATAATGTTTGACTACAACATGTTCTTCTTATATACACGTACGTACAGTTGGTGCTTTCCTTGTTACCAAATTAATATTCTCTTAAGATATAGCAAGTAAACATAGCAGGAAGATTTTAGGCTGCATTTTTAAATGTTTCTTTTTTATCCATGCTTGCATGATTTTCTATATGTATTTTTTTTTTTAATTTACCTTTGGGGACGAAATAACCAGCGAGAGTAGTATCTTCTCGGGCTCCAAAGATTCTCTGCTACAAGCTTTGATGTAGTTGAGTTGTCGACTCTTGCACAATTCTGTCTTTACCAACTACCATGTCCAACTCCTTTGTAGCCTTCTCGAGAATCTCTGGATGATTCAACATCTCCGCTATCGTCCACTCCACGTTATTCATCGTATTATCGATTGCTGCAACATTGATATTCTACATATAGCATAATATATGCATAAGAGATTAACTAACCTAAATTTATTTGTAACAATTCGAAGTGTTAATATCACTAACCTTGCATTGAGCTCCAATCTCATCATATGTGAATAAAGGCATTCCTTGGTCATCCTTAAGCACGATTAGAGTATCGAGCCAATCTTCTTCTGTCTCTTTTCCACCTTCATTCCTCCACAGGCGCATTCTCTCGTGGATGATCGGGTCGTTGCACCTGTTGATAATATCAACCGCATCTCTTAGCTCCGCCTCTTCTCCATCGATGTTCCATCCTCTAAGGCAAGAGATATAATTCGATATGTTAGAGCTGAAAAAACAATCAATAGCTCGGTATATTGCGTCCATGTGCTCTCTTTCTTTCGGCCCGAGACTGCCGTCCTCGGCCGGTTTATCAAAATGCCTCTGGCCAAACATCATCCTCATCATCACGGCGTGGGAATAAATTAAGGCGACATCCCTCACGTTAACCGG
>PKMM01000947.1:0-28987 GCA_002933915.1 Eutrema heterophyllum
GCATGCATGTGACTCAAAACGCTAAGTAGAATGCATGCTAAAACGAGTAAAATATGAGAATATCAGATATACTCATATGTTACATCTTCTAGCATGCATTTCACTTAGAGTTTTGTGTCATTTACATGCATAATCATGGTTTTGTCTTGCATTTATGTCTCATTTAGAGTTTAGGACGTTTGCATTCATTCCTAGTGAGTGTTGCATTCATTTGGAGTGTTTTCTAGGTGTTTGGAGACATTTTGAGGATGTTTGGAGTGATGGAGCATAAGAGAAGGAAAAGCTCATCCGAGGCGTCGGAAAGAACTGGAAGAATGAAGGATTTGCGATCTAATTCAGCTTCAATGACCTTCATGAAAGTTATAGCCCAGTGAGTTAGATATCCAGGGAAGTTGACATAAAGTCATTCGGACATGTGGTCTAGGAGATATACCCTTTTTAGTAAAGATATGTCTGACTGGCCGCGAAGCTGTCAACCAATACCGACCAGCATTTCATCGGCACACTTGGTCGGTATCACAACAGGGGCCAATACCGATCAGAAGCCCGCTTCCATACCGACCCAGAGCAGGTCGGCACAAAGCCAAAATCCTTCTCATGCCGACCCCTTCTCATGCGGCACAACTTGGTCGGTACTGGGGCAGAGAGTATTACCGACCCATCCTAGGTCAGCACTACAGCTCAGCATGAAGCTTCAAGATCATTAGTACCGAGCGAGTCTAGGTCGGTACTATGGCTCGGTACAAAGAGGCAGCAAACACCGATCCAGCCTTGCCGATCAAAATCCATTTGATGCGCGGGCAAGAGCGTATACTGTCCAGTAATATCCCGTACCGCTCCAACTCCAGCCGGCAAAGACATGAAGCTCCCGAGCTGTACCGATCCGTTCCCGTGCGGCGCTTCCAACCGGTATGACACCAGAGACTTGTACCGACCAGAAGCTCTCCTCAATACCGACCTAGATCAGCTCGGCATGAAGGCTCATGAAGATTAGTACCGACCCGTCCTAGGTCGGTACTAGCTCGGCAATCACACAGACGGAATTTTTCCGGCTAAAACTCATCCCGCACGCGACCCAACATGCTTTGCATCGACCATATTTCATTTTAGCCGGCTAGTTCTGCATCCATCATCCATCCGACCTGCACGATGAAGATTAGTACCGAGTGGTTTGTACCGACCCATGATCGGTTAGTACAAACTTTCTGCTGCAATCCGATCCAGACCCGACCGGGTCAATACCCGGTTTGTTCCGGGTTGACCCGGTTCGCACTGTTCACTATAAATATTTTAAAACCTAATTTTTGTGATCTAAGCTTTCTTCTTTCTAGAGTTGGGTTTTATCCCAAACTCTTCTTATGATTTTGGAGGGATTTTGATTGTTCTTCATACAAATGCAACTCTAGAGAAGATTTCTTCACCCTTATCTTTATATTAATGCATATTCTTTATCTTTATTTCTTTTTTTCTTTTATGATCTCCATGTCTAGACTTTAGGGTTTTTGTTGGATTATGGATGGCTTGATTTTGATGATTGATTCGTATTGCTTATGTTCTTAATCATTGATTTCCTTTCTTTCTAAGTGATCTTAATGCTAGATTGGGCTTGAGAGAGTCAATCTAGATCTTTGGGAATTTCACACCCACAAGGTGTTTGATGAAATTCCCCAAAGAACTTAGAAAGAGATAAACATTCTTAACCTATGAGAGTAGTTGCTTAAGGTGTTTATTGGTTAATTTGAATATTGATCTTAATGCTTGCTAATCATTTCATCACAAATGAGAATTTGATCTTGATTTAGTGGTTAGCAAAGTGATTAGTGCCTTGAAAGAGGATTAGTCATAATTAATGATCTTAACCTAAAGAATAGCATATATTGTGTGTATTAGCATCGTTAGTCAATTATCTTGATGGTTAGATGATGATAAATTAAGTTGATCCTTGTTAGATCCTTCACATAGGTTAGCTCTTAATGCTAGATTTAGATTGAGAGATCAAATCTAGAACTAAGGCGTTTCACGCCCGAGAGGTGTTCGATGAAATGCTTGAACCAAGCCTTTTGTGAGCTTTTCACATCCTAGCCAATGAGAGTTGATGTCTAGGGTGATTAGTGAAATAATTGGAATTGGAGATTAATGCTCATTGATTATCTAATTGCAAACGAGAGTTTATGTCAATTAGGTGATTAGTGAAGTGATTAGTGAAGTGATTAGTGCCATGAGAATAGATTAGTCATATTTGTCAATTCCATGTTCTAGGATAGGGTTTAATGCAATCTTTGTCATCGTTATTTGATTGTTAATCGTTCATTTGCTTGTTTAATCCATGATCCAACACTTTTATCTTTTGTTTTCTTTCTTGCATTTTACTTTCTTAATCTTTAAGCATAAAAACCAAAACCATTTGCTCTAGCTTAAGTCATTTCTTGCATTCCTAGTGTGTTGTTCTTTGTGCCTCCTTGGATTGATCCTCTTGTACTACAATGATATGAGTAGACTTGAGTAATTGATTAAGACTACAAAAAAGTCTATCATCAGATTCCAGTGGGCATTCGCGACATCACCCGCGCCAACTACGTTTTGAGCTCTAGGAGGGTGGTTTGGAACTCTAACGTGTTGGACGGGTGGGTTGTTGTTGTGGCCGTTCCCGCCTTGGCCGTGGTGGTTTCCATTACCACTTTGCCTTTTGGTGAGGAAGGTTGTCCACATTGTCATGAACGTTCCCAAGTGGGACTTCTTCGAAGTTCTCCATGTTGTCTTTGACTTGATGTTGTCTCACACGTGCTCTCCGTGCTCTAACCCCGCGGTCCAATAAGTGAATGTCGTCTCGTGCTTGAACTAGGTTGACCTTGCCTCGAGAACGGGTATGCATACACCTACAAGAGAGGGTAATAGAAAGTGAAAGATATTAGTAACCAAAAAGAAAATAAGACTTAATCTCAAAAAGAACCTAAATCTTAATGTCAAAATCTAAACCCAATCGGCAACGACGCCAAATTGATACATAAACTTTCGTAAGTCCTTGAGTCAATCACTCAGTATACCATGTAGTATATGAGGTATCGAATCCAAATGGGCGAGATTTCAAGGCAATAAGAATGCAATGTACTTCTTAAGTTAAGCTAAACGAGAGGGGGTTGTGTTTTAGTTAATGAACTAAGCGAACTAAACAAGATTATGAAATAACAAACTAAGCAAGGTGAAATTCAATAAACAAAAGCGAATTCAAGGATGAGGTAATCGAATTAGGTGAATCCATGGCTAATTCATGATGCTCAATACTCAAAAAAACCTAATCCCTAGGCAATGGTCATTAAATGTGACTAATCCTTAGGCAATGGTCATTCCCAAGAATACTTTTCAAGGGAACCAAGGCGGGTTACAAGCGAAAGCACCTTTCATTGCTCCACCCGGTTTTCAACAAAGCTTTGTCCCCCAAGGTCAAGCAACTACGTCTAAACCGCAAGAGCTTGACTTGAACACCATGTTTCAACAACTTCTCAAGGGACAAGCGGAGATCAATACAAGGGTAGATTGTTCTTACAACGATCTTAACTCCAAGATTGAGACATTGAATAACAAGGTCAATTAAATGGAATGCAAGGGAGCCGCCTCTTCATCGCGACAACAAGGTCAATTACCGGGCAAAGTCGAGGCCAATCCCAAGGAATATGCGAACGCCATTACACTTCGAAGTGGCAAGGAACTTCCCCCTAGAGAAGCCCTAAAAGTCGATGAGGACATCGATGTCCAAGTTGGGGGGGAGACGCTTGAAACCGGGGATGTAGTGGTCGAAGATAGGAGTTTGGGTAATGAAGACAAGGGTAAAGGAGTTGAGATCCAAGAGAAGACCAAGGAGAAGCCCAAGAAGAAATAAACTTTGTTCGTTCCACCGCCATATGTACCTAAACTTCCTTTTCCGGGACGTTTCAAGAAACAACTATTGGAAAAGTACAAGGCGGTGTTCGATAGGCAAATGGAGAAGGTGGAGCTTACTATGCCTTTGGTAGATGCGTTCTTGCTTGTACCGCAATATGCAGAGTTTCTCAAAGACTCTGTAAAGGAAAGAGCCAAGGAGATGAAGTCTATGGTGATCTTAACTCATGAGTGTAGTTCCATCATCCAATAAAAAGTGGTACCCAAGAAACTTGGAGATCCCGGTTCCTTCACTCTTCCATGTGCTCTAGGCCCACTAGCATTCAACAATTGCCTTTCTGATCTAGGGGCTAGTGTGAGTCTCATGCCATTCTCGGTTGCTAAGAGATTGGGCTTCACAAAGTACAAGGCTTGCAACATCTCTTTGATCTTGGCGGATAGAAGCGTGAGAGTGTCAATTGGGTTGCTTGAAGACCTACCGATCATGGTTAGAGACTTCATTGTCCCGACGGACTTTGTTGTGCTTGAGATGGATGAAGAGCATAAAGATCCACTCATCTTTGGGAGACCGTTTTTGGCAACCGCGGGAGCTATCATCGACGTGAGAAAAGGGAAGATTGATTTGCATTTAGGCAAGGATGAGGTTCTTGAGTTCAACATCAACGATGTCATGAAGAAACCCACAATTGACGGTCAATGCTTCTACATTGAGACGATGGATGAGCTCGCGGATAAGCTACTTGAAGAGATTAGTCTTGAAGATGGGTTGCAAGTGGTTTTGACACAAGAGCATGGGAAGCATGGGTATTTGAGTGAAGCAAGCGAAGGGTTTGGTTTTATCCCAAACTCTTCTTATGATTTCGGAGGGATTTTGATTGTTTTTCATACAAATGCCACTCTAAAGAAGATTTCTTCACTCTTATTTTTATATTAATGCATCTTATTTATCTTTATTTCTTTTTCTCTTTTGTTCTTCATGTTTAGACTTTAGGAATTTTGTTGGATTTTGGTTTTCTTGATTTTTAGGGGTTGATGATTGATTTTTGATGCTTAGATTCTAAAACATTGCTTTCCTTTCTTTCTAAGTGATCATAATGCTAGATTGGGCTTGAGAGAGTCAATCTAGATCTTTGGGAATTTCACACCCACAAGGTGTTTGATGAAATTCCCCAAAGAACTTAGAAAGAGATAAACATTCTTAACCTATGAGAGTAGTTGCTTAAGGTGTTTATTGGTTGATTTGAATATTGATCTTAATGCTTGCTAATCATTTCATCACAAATGAGAATTTGATCTTGATTTAGTGATTAGCAAAGTGATTAGTGCATTGAGAGAGGATTAGTCATAATTAGTGATCTTAACCTAAGGAATAGCATAGATTGTGTGTATTAGCATCATTAGTCAATTGTCTTGATGGTTAGATGATGATAAATTAAGTTGATCCTTGTTAAATCATTCACATAGGTTAGCTCTTAATGCTAGATTTAGATTGAGAGATCAAATCTAGAACTAAAGCATTTCACGCCCGAGAGGTGTTCGATGAAAGGCTTGAACCAAGCCTTTTGTGAGCTTTTCACATCCTTGCCAATGAGAGTTGATGTCAAGGGTGATTAGTGAACTAATTGAGATTCTTTATTAATACTCATTGATTATCTAATTGCAAACAAGAGTTTATGTCAATTAGGTGATTAGTGAAGTGATTAGTGTCATGAGAATGGATTAGTCATATTTACGAATCCCACGTTCTAGGATAGTGTTTAATGAAATCTTTGTCATCATTATTTGATTGTTAATCATTCATTTGATAGTTTATTCCATGATCCAAGACTTCTATCTTTTGTTTTCTTTCTTAATCTAAAAACATAAAAACCCAAAACAATTGCTCTAGCTTAAGTCATTTCTTGCATTCCTAGTGTGTTGTTCTTTGTGCCTCATTTGATTGATTCTCTTGTACTACAATGATATGAGTAGACTTGAGTAATTGATTAAGACTCGAAAAATTCTATCATCAGTGCATGATGTCGATCTTCTCGGATGTAATTAAGGAGATATGGTCGAGGTCTTCATGGACGACTTCTCGGTCTATGGTTTCTCGTTCTCTTCTTGTTTGTCCAATCTTTGTAGGCTGCTAAAAATGTGCGAGGAGACAAACTTGGTGCTAAATTGGGAAAAATGCCACTTTATGGTGCGGTAAGGCATCGTGCTAGGACACAAGATCTCGAAAAGGGGTATTGAAGTGGACAAGGCCAAAATTAAGGTCATGGTGAGTTTTGAACCGCCAAGGACGGTGAAAGATGTCCGAAGCTTCTTGGGTCACGCAGGTTTCTACCGTCGCTTCATCAAGGATTTTTCAAAGATCACAAGGCCTGTCACAAGTTACTTTGCAATGACATTGAGTTCAACCTTGATGAGGAGTGTTTAGAGGCGTTTTTGGAGATCAAGAAGGCCTTGGTTAGTGCTCCAATTGTTCAAGCTCCGGATTGGGATCTACCATTTGAGATTATGTGTGACGCGAGTGACTTCGCGGTTGGAGCAGTCTTAGGCCAAAAGAAAGACAAGAAGGTTAATGTCATCTACTATGCAAGTAGGACGTTGGACGATACTCAAGCAAGGTATGCGACGACGGAAAAGGAGTTGTTAGCGGTGGTATTTGCTATGGAGAAATTCCGTTCATATGTGGTTGGCTCGAAGGTCATAGTCTACACGGACCACGCGGCTTTGAGGTACATACACGCTAAGAAAGACACCAAGCCAAGACTTCTCCGGTGGATTTTTCTCTTGCAAGAGTTTGACATGGAGATTACAGACAATAAGGGTATTGAAAATGGGGTAGCGGACCACTTGTCTAGGTTGAGAATTGAAGACCTTGCTCCAATAGACGACAAACTTCCCGAAGAAAGTCTTATGTTGGTGAATGTCTTGAGGAAAGGAATAGAGGCCGTGAAGAGTCTTGAGAGTGCAAGTGGATTGCAAGAGGAGAAGCTACCTTGGTTTGCGGATTTGGTGAACTACTTGGTTTGTGGGAAGGAGCCGCCAAACTTGGATGGTTATAAGAAGAAGAAGTTCTTTCATGACGTCACGAGGTACTATTGGGATGAGCCATTCTTATACAAGTTGTGTTCGGATGGCTTATATCGAAGATGTGTGGCGGAAGAAGAAATGAACGGGATCTTGTTCCATTGCCATGGCTCGGCCTATGGAGGTCATTTTGCTTCATTCAAGACGGCGACAAAGGTTCTCCAATCCGGTTTTTGGTGGCCTAGCTTGTTTAAAGAAGCTCATGCTTTTGCCTCCGCTTGTGATGCATGTCAAAGGAAGGGGAACATTGCTAGAAGAGATGAGATAGGTCAAAATCCTATTCTTGAGGTTGAAATTTTTGACGTTTGGGGCATTGACTTCATGGGACCGTTCCCCTCTTCATATGGCAACCAATATATATTGGTAGCGGTGGAGTATGTGTCTAAATGGGTCGAGGCAATTGCTAGTCCGACCAATGATGCTAAGGTAGTTCTCAAGGTTTGGGGTTCCAAGAGTCGTGATTAGCGATGGAGGTAGCCACTTCATCAACAAGGTCTTCGAGAGTCTACTCAAGAAGCACAGGGTTAAGCATAAAGTAGCCACACCATACCACCCTCAAACAAGCGGCCAAGTGGAGGTCTCAAACCGAAAAATCAAGGCCCTACTAGAGAAGACCGTGGGTAGCTCGAGAAAAGATTGGGCTAAGAAACTAGACGATGCATTGTGGGCATACCGGACAGCGTTCAAAACACCTATTGGGACTACACCGTTCAATCTTCTCTACAGGAAAGCATGCCACTTACCGCTCGAGCTTGAGTACAAGGCCATGTGGGCCGTGAAGCTTCTAAATTTTGATCTCAAGACGGCACAAGAGAGGCGTTTGATCCAACTCTAAGAGCTTGATGAGATTAGTCTCAAACCGATAAATCAAGGCCATACTAGAGAAGACCGTGGGTAGCTCGAGAAAAGATTGGGCTAAGAAACTAGACGATGCATTGTGGGCATACCGGACAGCGTTCAAAACACCTATTGGGACTACACCGTTCAATCTTCTCTACAGGAAAGCATGCCACTTACCGCTCGAGCTTGAGTACAAGGCCATGTGGGCCGTGAAGCTTCTAAATTTTGATCTCAAGACGGCACAAGAGAGGCGTTTGATCCAACTCTAAGAGCTTGATGAGATTAGGCTTGAGGCCTATGAAAGCTCAAAGATCTACAAAGAAAAGACCAAAGCCTTCCATGACAAGAAGATTGTGCATAAGAACTTCAAGGCCGGAGATCAAGTCTTGCTCTTTAACTCGCGCCTCAAGTTGTTTACAGGGAAGCTATGGTCTAAATGGTCCGTTCCCTTTATGATCAAAGAAGTGAGGTCTTATGGAGCCATTGTTCTCGTGAACAAGAATGGAGAAGAATTTGTTGCAAACGGGCAAAGACTCAAACCGTACCATGCAAATGAAATCGTTGAGGAGAGCGTCTCACTTCCTCTCAATGATGTTCCTTCCGCCTAAGCGGGTACCCAACGTCGAACTTAGTGACGTTAAACAAAGTGCTCTTGGAAGACACCCCAAGCTTATCTTTGTATATTCTTTTCATTTTATGTTTTTCTATTTTTTTTTTTAGTTCCTTTTGATGTTTTGTTTAAAGTGTTGTTAGGATCTTGACGGGCTGCGGAGTCTTGGATCGATGAGCGCAAAGGAATAGGCTGCGAAAACCGGAAATCTAGAGGACTGTACCGACCCATCCTGGGTTGGTATGGTTGATCGGTATTGGGGCAGAGAGTTGTACCGACCGAATGCACCGAGCGAGAACGGATCGGTGTATGTCGAAGAGGAAGCACCTGATAAAGCATACCGACCGATCCCCAGTCGGTACTAATCAAACGGTACGATGAAAACTTTTGTGCCGCTCGGTTAGTACCACGCCAGAATGAATCGGTACGGAGAGAAATTCTTGCGGGACGACTTTTAGCCGAGATGTTTCCAACCCGGAACGGTTTTAGCCGAGGGGATTGTGCCCGAGACGATTTTTAGCCGGCTAGAGGGGGAGGAAGACACACCGAAGGCGTAAAGGAGAAGTTCTGTGCCGGATGATTAGTACCGATCGAGAACCGAACGGTGTAAGGAATAAAATTTTTCCCCGAGCAAACTCTAGCCGATACAACTTTCACTCGGGACGAATTTTTAGCCGAGACAATTTCTCCGCGGATGATTTTTGCCGAGGGATTAGTGCCAGTCGATTTGTACTAGTTCATAATGGGTCGGTATAGAGCAAAACGTTCATACCGCACGGCCTGTGCCGATCAAGGACCGAACGGTGGGAAGAAAAACGCTCATACCGCGCGACATATGCTGACCAAGGACCGAACGGTGAGAGGAAAAAGGTTTGTACCGCTCGGTTAGTGCCGAGCCAGAACGGATCGGTACAGAAAAGTCAAGGTGGGTCAACGGATATCATGCGCGTTTTATCCAGCCCAAGCCCACCTAACCCGACCCGGCGCGACAAAAACCCTTCTTCTCCGGCTAAGTTCATCGCGCCACCCTCCTCTTTTTCTCTCGACTTTCTTTGTTTTCCCTATAACTTTCTCTCTAGTTACTCAAATTTGGCGATTCAAAGTGCTGAGAACTCGATTTTTCCTTCTCTTTTTGGATTCAATATCGTTTATATCACTTGAGCACTCATCCCCAAGGTATTTAACTGAAAATTTCATGAATTTGTTATTGAGTTGAAACTCCAACGGGCAAGAAGAAGGGCAAAAGTGCGGCTAAAGACAAGGGAAAAGCTGTTGCTATTTCGAATCCTCCAACCACAGAACAATGCTTCGAAAAACTCATCGACATGGACTTTGAGCAAGGTCGATTCGCGGATGTCGTTATGCTAGAGAAAATGGGGATTCTCGAAGACGTGGCAACAATCTTCGATACCATGGGCCTTGGACGGTTTTTACACATGAAGGAGCAAGCCCACCACGTGCCTACATGCCAATTCCTCTCTTCTCTACGAGTGGCTTTCTACGATGAACACCACAAGAAAGCAAATGTAGAAACCGGGTTTTGAGAGATTGGGTTTGTGGTGAATGGCAAAGACTATCGAATGAGCTTCCATGAGATTTGCCAAACATTTGGTTTATGTGAAGAAGGAACAAGTGGGAGCCCGTACTTTCATTACCCCAAGAACGAGCTCAAGCGGGTATGGGAAACCATTGGTTATGGGGACTATCGCCCGGGTGGAAACAAAACCACTCACATCCGTAACCCGGCGATTCGATATGTACACAAGGTGTTGGCCCATATGTTTTTCGCCAAAGTGGAGTTCGGTACGGTTACACTCGACGAACTCGAGTTGATGGCTCTCGAGTTAAAACCCCTTCTCTCCCGGTTTCCCCAACGGGACGGTTTTTCGAGGAAGCGAGAGGACCCCATCTCTTGCGACTCTCTTGGTAAGACATTTCTTTTGCTATAAGGCGTGGGCATATGAGACCAAGAACAAGAAATTGGTTGGCTTGTCACGCATATTCTAAAGGCCAAGGGGGTTAAATTGTCGAACGCGAAAGCGGAATGGGATTTGATGGATGAGTCGTATCTCATACGCACAAGGTTCCTCAAGGGAAGGATCGGACCACTGCTCGCTTACAACGTCAAGCTCGGTAGAAACGAAGCGATGCAAGTTTTACTACCCAACGCGGATCTCACTCTTCTCGAAAACCGGCGGAACATCTCCTTCTACCCCGACAAGGACCAACTTTACAACCCGAATATGGACCCACCCATCGGCCTAGCTCGCAAGGAAAAGGCCGAGAGGAGTAGGGCCTCGAGGGCAAGTGTAACAGAGGAACCCTCTCGTTCCGAGGACGAAGCCGCTAGTCCACCACTTCCTATGCCCACCTACGGGAGCGAGCGGTACCATTTCGAGCCGTTCGACGGAGCAATGGGAGACCCAGCCACTAGACACGCACACCATCAAACGAGACTCCTCCAACGGTGGTGCAAGTGGCAAGACCGATCGATGAGAAAGATGGCGAAGACGATTAAGAGTTTGAAGGAGACGATTAAAGAGGTTAAGGCAAAAAGCTCTTGCGAAACGGCTAGCGAGAGCCACGAAGAGACACGGGCCACAAACCGCCGTGAGATTGGCGAAGGCTCGCATGGCGGTGACTTGATGGATCATGGGGAGGTATGCCGTTCCTTGGCTCGTAGAGAGAAAGCGGAAAAACGAAAGGCCATGAGATCTCCATCACCGTGCTCTAGCAACCCCTCTTACTCGATGGGGTCTTCCTCCTCGTCTCAAGACTTCTAGGTAACACTCCATCACCTTGTACATAATTTTTCTTTTCTTAAGTATTGCATTGTATAGTTCTTTTTGCCTCTTGTTTTTGGTTCTTTCCTTGAATTTATTTCACACCGGGACGGAGTGAATTAAGTTTGGGGGAAGGACCGGTTTCTAATCATGTTTATTTTGATCTTATTTTCTATTTTTCATTTTGAGTCTCATGCATTCATCTAAGGCATAGAAAAACCAAAAAAAAAAAGAAAAATTTTACAATTTTAAAACACAAAAGAAGTCACTTAGTTTGCATTCCACGAATAGGATCGAGTCTAGTAGCATATAGGTTGCATTGCACGCGCATAGGGAGCAATGATGATTTTTCCTTGTAGGGTAGCACCTTAAGAATTTGATTCATCGCCCACGTTCGTAGTTGTTTGATGCATTTAGGCGAGTTTGAAAGTAAAGACGAACCATTGTTAGATCTCATGCTTCATCATACTTGGCTTGGTTGAAACAAGCTTGAATTGCATCCAACCCAATCTAAGTGATAACCCTAAACTTGACTGCCAAATACCGTGTTTATGCATTCTTGAATGAATTCGTGGATCACCATACACATACTTGGATAATCTTTCCCCTTTTCACCACTCTTGTTTATCCAAGTAGCCATATCCCATCATTGGAATGGTTTCCCTTACCTTGACACTAACCTCCTTTCTAGCCTTTGTTATTCGTGTGCGATTTGTGAGGCCTTCTTCTGAGCAAACTTGGAAAAAAGTGTTAGGTTTAGGGCGACAAGGAGGAATTCTCTTGTAGATTTAGCTCCATCAACGGAGTTAATCTAGGATTAGGCTAGCTAGGAATTAGGTGTTCGGATTTGTTTGGAATGATTCGGTGGAATGGAAAGACAAATAGGGAGGAGGAAAGATGGGATTGAAAATTTATAGATTGGTTGGTGCAAAAAAACAAAAAAAACAAAAAAAAAAAAAATTCATAAGAATAGCTCTAAGAATAAGTTAACCTCGAAAATTCAAGGGAAAAGAAGAAAGCCGAAAGGGCCAAAGCAACATAGAAGCAAAAGAGGCGTGAACAAAAGAAGAAAAGGAGAGCTAAAAACAACAAAGGAAGTACCAAACCATGAAAGCAAGGAAGAAGAAGTCGATCCCCAAATGAGAAAAGAAGGAGCGAAGGAACGAGAACCACGTTTTAGGTCATGAAGGCAAAACGTCTTGAGAGAAAATGGTAGCTTAGGATTGGGGCAATACGGGTTAGAAAGAAATAGGTTAGAGACACTCTAGGCATTTGGGTAGATGAGAATTCACCCTTGTATGCATAGATTACCTTTTACCTTTAGCATTTTGCTAGGGTTTGCTCCTTCCATGAGAGATCCCTATATTTGATTACCCGTGCGTGATAATGAGATCGTTTTTATCTCATAACCGAGTCCCTAGCCAAACGAATTCATTTGACCTTGCATAAACACGTTCACGGTTACACCATTAATCAATGTTAAGGGGTTGGAGAATAAGATTGCTTGTGTAGATTGGGATTTGGATTTGATGCATGATGAGATAAGAATGGCTAACTCCTTTGGAGTAGACGCGCAAGGTGCATTTTAGAACTACATACTTGGGCGATGAATATAATTTCTTTTCGTGTTACTTGTGGATTTGAGCTCCCGCTCTCATATATCTTCCTCTTCTTATTACCTTTGTTTGTTTGAGGGCAAGCAAAAGACTAAGTTTGGGGGAGTTGATATTGTCATAATTTGCATCATCAATGCATTCATTTATCTTAGGTTTTATTTCTTTTGCATGTGTTTCATAGCATTTTCATAATGTTCTAGTCCCAATTATAGTATAGGATGTTTTGCATTAGGTCCTACTGAGTCTTGCATGATTTGGAGTGATTTTTTGGGATTTGGACACATCTTGGAGGTGATTGGAGACTTTGGACCCAAGCTCGATCGGGTTTGAAGCAAGAGGAAATGGCCAAGGCAAAAATGATGTTTCCAGAAGGCTGTACCGACCGATCCTGGGTCGGTACACTGGATCGGTATTAGGACAGAGAGTTGTGCCGATCCACATCTCAATCCATACCGATCCAGAACCGATCGACACACTAGCACGGATCGAGCATCTTGCACTCAGCATCCCTTTCTCTTACACCGCACCGACCCATCCTGGAGCGGTACGCCCGATCGCTACTGAGGCAGAAAGTTTTGCCGATCCGAAGAGCTTTCCCCTACCGACCAATGCTCGGCCGGTACTACCGAGCGGCACTAATCCAGAATTCACACAGATCGATTTCTGCCGGCTAAAAACTCATCCCGCACTCAGCCGGCACACTTCGCGTTGATCAGACTTCATTTTAGCCGGCTAAAATCCGCATCCAGCGCCTATCCAACCTGCACGATGAAGATTAGTACCGACCCATTATAGGTCGGCACTACCGAACGGCACTAATTCAGTGTTCACGTAGGTCAATTTCTGCCGGTTAAAAATCGTCCCGCGCATGACCCGGCACGCCTCGCATCGACCAGATCCTCGTTTTAGCCGACCCAGTCTTCACGGCTCCCATCCGATCTGCTCGAAGGAACTTTGTAACGGATGGTTTGTACCGACCCAGAATCGGTCGGTACAAACTCTTATGGCAAATTCGATCCTGACCCGACCGGGTCAATACCCGGTTTGTTCCGGGTTGACCCGGTTTGCCCTTTTTCACTATTTAAACTCAAAAACCTAATTTTTTGGATTATGTCTTTTTTATGCTAAAAACCTCCCTTTTGAGTGTTCTAAGTATTTTGTACGAGAGATTCTCCTTTTAATTTATGCAATCTAAGTTTATTTCTTAATCTCTTCTTCTCACATCTCATTTCTTAATCACCTAATCATGTGATTTAACATGTTCTACATAGGATTTGTTGGGTCCATCATGATTAGTGAGTAGTCTTTTAGGATTTGGGGATGGGTTAGGTTTAGGTTGTGATACTAAGACTTTTTGGTCTTAAGGAGGTATCAATAACTCCAATACGAGTAGTATAGAAGGTTATCAATCCGTATTGGGATTAATTCTAAGCACGTATAATACAAGGCACTCAAGTAAGTTAAGCTAAATAAGTGAATTGTTGAGTTTTACTAACACCCTAACAAGATTAAGCAAATGAACAAGATAAAACAAACTAAGCAAGATGTGAATTTGAATAATGGGAACGAATCCAAGGATGGGGTAATTGGATATAGGCTATTCCAAGTCTAATTCATGATGCTCATACACAATCAAGGTTAATTTCCAAGGTTAAGATCCTAATCGTGACTAATCCACTCTCAATGTACTAATCACCTATGCTAATCACTAATCCAAGATCAAATTCTCATTTGTGGACTCTTAATTAGCAAGCATTAAATTCATTATCCATAGCACTCGAAGATGTACTCCAAGCGCTTCTCCCAATCCAGATAGACTTCTGGATTTGCTTTACCTGCAAAGGTAGGAGGAGTCATTTTCATGTCATTGTTTACTTCTCTATGCTCACGTTCTCTCGGCATGTTTCCTTGCAATGGATCTTGTCTCCTCTTGTTCCTTCGCCTCATAGGGTCAGGTGGAGGATCATCCTCTAGCTCAGGCATGCTGTCATAGTCAGACCCTTCGGACTCTGCGTTGTTGTTGGCTGGAGCATTCCTTCTTGCCGGTGGAAGATTCCTCTCGGCTGCTCAAGCCTGCCTAGACGCTCTCTCGCGTCTCTCATGGCAGTGATTGCTGTCATGATGTCTTGCAGCAGCACGTTGTTGTTTGCCTCTTCTCCCATGTCTCACAACCTGTTGAGTCTTGCAACTTACAAAAACAATAATCTAGTCAAAGCAACGAGTGTAGCAAAAAGAAATTTTAAACTCACAAAATAACTAAGGAATCGATCGATGCAAGCAAGGGAGTGGTCGATGCAAGACTATCCGAGAGCCTAAAATTGGTCGATGCTAGTAAGTAATCGGTCGATGCCCTTATGGTATTGGTCGATGCAAGTTTCCAGAAATTCTAGAATCGGTCGATGCAAGTAAGTAACTGGTCGATGCAAGGCTATCCGAGATCCTAAAATCGGTCGATGCACTTTGAGTATCGATCGATGCAGGCAGAAAATCTGAGCGATGCTGCCTAATCAGAAACCCTAATTTTTTTGATTTTTTCGTTTATGAGGCTAACAACTTAAATAAACGAATGCAAGTAAATAAACGAAGCAAACACGAAACTAGAACAAACCCTAACTCTTTTCTTTTGTTTTTCTTTTCTTAGCTAATCGAACTAACAACCTAATCGAATGCAAACATAATAAAGGAATTGAGATGTAAGAACAACCAAAGGCAGAACCTTTAGACCTGATACCAAAAGATGATGTAAGAACCGGTAGTGGCTCTCACGTCAAGGATAGCTGCGGGAACTAAGGCAGGCGGTCGCCCTCTCCTTGGCTAGTTTGATGGTCGAAGATGGGATGAACTAACACGCAGGCGGTCGCCCTCTCGTGTGGGTTCTATAGATGAAGTGTTGGTGGAATGAAGTCACGACACAGAGGTTTGATAAATCTCTGATACGGTGAAGGCTCTGAGCTTGCTTGAATCGCACAAACAAACAAAGAACAAGCGGTTTTCTCTCAAGGCGGCGCTTGATAAGAGAAGAACTGCGTTATTTTATTGATAGGTAAAAAGTTGTAAGGACTATAGCGCCGCAAAGGAACCTTATAAACTGGTTCGACGGCCTAAACCTTCTAGGGTTCGACACAGCAACAAAAAGACTCAAGACAACAAGACTTTTAAGGAAAAACAACACGCAGTCTAAAACAGAACAAAAGAAATAGCAAAACCTAAGCTAAAACCAAAACTCAGAGTTTCATTTAATCCATAAAAGGAAAGTTCAGACTCGACACTAAAAATTAGACTATTGGCGTCGTTTTGATGAAGCTTTTAGTCGTTGTTCACGTTGAGATCACCTGCAAGAACAATATAATAATTGAACAGCTTACATTGATGTGTAGGGGCCCGAGATGTTGCTTGCATGTTCTTTGAAGATGATTCTAGTGAATGAGTGTTCTTCACGTAAGGGTTGTTGTAGAAATCTTCCTTGTGATCATCAAAGTCAGAAGAGCCTTCGTCTTCAAGTTCTTGACCTCCCTTGGCCTCAGTCTTCTCTTCTTGTTCCATTCGGCTTTCCTCGGCTACGAGTAGCTCGTTGTGAAGTGTCTTTATTCCTGGGCTGTCTACGGGCAAACCACCTCGACGATTAGTATAAAATGTTCATTAGGTCGAGAAATCTTACGTCCTTCAGTACTGGAGGGAGCGTCTTGATTGTCTTTCAAGAGTGGCCCTTGTATCGGGTCCATTAAGCCGTTATGGCCGTGTATGACGTTGAGGTCAGGTAACAAAGGATCTATTGGGTCCAGTGAGTTGATGTAGGTGTGCAAGGCCTTCTTGTATATGTTCCTCAGCTGTTTGATCTTTGATCGTGTCATGGCTCCTTCTTGAACCGTCGGCAAGAGGCTTGGAACGTCACTTGGTTCGATGTCCACATCAGCATGTTTCCACTATGGCCTTGGTGGTTTCCATTACCACCATTTGCTTGTGCGTGAACTTGAGCAATGTCCTCATTTTAGTGAACAACCGGGTGCTCTTGCACATTCTCCATACCGAGCCTTGCAATGTGGTGGGCTCGTTCTCTTTCTCTCCTTTCTCTAATCCCACGTTCCAATAGGTGAATGTCGTCCCTTGGCTACAAGATTTGCTCCGCCTCTAGACCTTGTGTTCATGCACCTATATGAAAAGAGAAGACTAAATAGAGAGATTAGTAAACAAAGAGAATAAAAGCTTGATCTCAAAAAGAATCTAAATCCTATTGACTAAACTAGAACCCCAATCGGCAACAGCGCCAATTGATAAGTAGGATTTTTCCTAAGAATCAATCCTGAATATGCTCATGTCATTGCAATATTTTAGGTGTCAATCCAATTGGGGTTTGTTCAATGCAACAAGAATGCAAGAGACTCTTTAATCCAAGCAAACAAGTGTGGTTTTGGTCTTCTAGCAAGCTAAAGATTCAAAATAAACAAGGCAAACAAGTAAACAATGCTAAACAAGATTAAGATAATGAGATAAAGGAGGATCTTTGGGCAAGGCAATTGATTTGGGGGAATCCAAGTTAATCAATGATGTCTAAACAATCATATAAGAGCATTTACTTAAGCCTAGAACACAAATCAAGATTAACCTAATCTCTTAGCCTTAATCACTTTACTAATTACAAATTCAAGAACAAACTCTCATTTGTGAAAATATAATTAGCAAGCATTAAACAGAAATTCTAATAGACAAAATCCATCCTAGACATTCACTCTCATGAGCTAGGAATGAAAATCTCTTATTTAGTTCAAGTGGCATTTCATCAAACACTTGGTGTGCATGAAATGCCCTTAGCTCTAGATTAACTCTCTCAAGCTTAATCTAGCATTACAGCCTCTAAATAAGAAAGGAAATATGTTAATTAAGCCATAGACATCAAAGATTAACAAAGAAATCCCCAAAATCTACCAAACCCAATGATCCAAAGAGTTTCTACTCACTTACCATGAAGAACCCAACAAATCTTATGAAGGAGATGTCAAATCCCATGATTAAGTGAATAAGAAATGAAAGATTAAAGAGATTAAACTTCCAATTGCATAAAACTCAAGATATCTCTTACAAAATCATCCAAATCCTAAAAGAAATCAAGGTGACCACGTTTTTGTCCAAGGAGAAAGAGAGAAAATAAATCTTCCCTATGAAAATTAGGTATTTGGACTATTTAAAGGAAGGTGGGCGAACCGGGTCAACCCGGGACAAACCGGGTGTTGACCCGGTCAAAACTGGGTCTAAGTGGTCTGCTCTGGGTCCATACCGGATGGCTGTACCGGATGGAACAAGGTCGGTGTGGAGATGAGGCACAACACCGGGCATAACTCGTTTGGGCGCCAGACAGACATGTCTTTGTTAAATCTGCTGTATCTTTCGAACCACATATCAGAACGACTTGAAACCACCTCCAGAAGATAGATAGCTCAATTTTTCTACAACTTCTATGAAGACATCCAAAGCTAAATTGATATATCATGGTTTTTACCCCTTTTAAGCCATGATATAAGTCCGTTTTATAGAGTTTTTCTACTATTTTGGAGTCTTTTAGAGTCTTTTACATGTTTTAGCACGTTTGGAGCATAATTGGAGATATTTGAGCTTTTTGGAGCTTTTTGGAGCATTTTGGAGCAAAACAAAAGCTTGTGTAGCCGAGTACCCGATTTAAAGTCTCAGTATCGATCGATACTACCCTAGTATCGGTCGATACTCATTGCAGCAAGACAGAAGTCGCGACTTTTATGAAGAGTTGAAGAATTGCAAAATTGCCCAGAAGACTTTAATAATTGCAATAAACCCCAAAACGTGTTTTAGGTTATTAATTAGGATTTTGAGCCAGTTTTGTGGGCGACGCTTAATTTGACTTGATTTTGGATTATGAGTTTTGTGAGAGAGCTTTCTGAGGGAGACAAGTCTGAGACTCTGTTCGTCCGAGAGAAGATTTCGAACCCTCTTGTTACTCTTCTTTTTATTATTTATTTGAGTATTATTTCAGCCATGTTTATTGTCTCAATTATCATGTCTGAGTAGTTCTCTTGTTAGGTTCAGGGTTCTCATAAGGGTTTTCTCTGAATGTTAGGTTAATTGAATAATTAGGATTCACCATCTGAATTAGTTCTTCCCCTAGGTTGTTCTCAAAGCTAATTCTAGACTGATCACCTAGAACTTAGATCTTAGGATAATTGGTTAGGCACGAGGGTGCGATTAATTACCTGACAGATGCTAGAGTGAGCAAAATAACTATTCGCAAAGAGATTTGGTTTAGTTGTTTTGTGAACAAATCAAACTTGAACTAAAAACTGGTTTAGACTTTAGGATTCGCAAAGAGATTTGGAATTCTAGGATGTAGACTTAGATAGTTTTCGCAACGAGAGTTGGTTAGCTATACTTTAGTGATTTGATTTCGAGAACCGCGCTAAATCTGAATCATGTTAGCTAGTTCATCTACATTCAATTGAATTCCTGAGATATACCCTGAGCCTATCTTCCTTCCAATCGACTTACAACACATTTAAATTACGCATTGCTTTCGTTTACAACTATTGGTTTAGCTTAATTATAATCTTTATAATCTATTGAGTGATATATGGAGTTCTTGTGTTCGATCCCTAACTATACTGCAACATTACTTTAGTATTTTTTAGGGTATTAATTTGAGCATATCAAATTTGGCGCCGTTGCCGGGGACTCAATTTCGCCATTAGATTTTAGTAAAGAATTTCGACTAAATCGTCTAGTATCGATCGACACCCTAGTGGTATCGGTCGACACTCGTCGCGTTATTTTAGTTACTTACGTTCTTGATTTTTCGTGTTTCAGGTGTTTGCCTACTCGAGAAACCAGAAGAAACAAGAACACTCAGCTAGTTGATCTGTCAAACGAGCAGCTAGCACATTTGGAACGCACACTTAGAAAAGCAAAGAAGCCAGCAAAGATGAACAACAACCCAGTGGTTTTGATTCAGGATGAGGCTGGTACTTTCAGAGACCGAGAGGGTCAATTGTGCAATGAGAGAGGGCAAAGACTTGATGGAGATGGGAACGTTATTGGCCCTCCAGCTGCTGTAAATGTTGAGAACGCTGCGGTTGAGCGTGGTAGAACAATTGGTGAAATCGATCAGCGATTCATCCTCCTGCCTTTCAGAGGAATGACTTCGAGCTGAAGCCTGCCTATTACACTCTTGTAGGCCAGCACACTTTTCATGGTCTCTCTAATTAACACCCCATGGATCACATCGAGAAGTTCGAGGATTTGGTCTCTAGCATCAAATGCAATGGAGTGTCCTACGACTATCTGTTCTGTAAGCTTTTCCCATACTCTCTCAGTGGGGATGCTTCTTATTGTCTCAAGCAACTACTAGCTGGGTCATTGACTACATGGGATGAGACTAAGACTGCTTTCCTAAATAACTTCTATGACGATGCGAGATCAGAAGAGTTTAGAAATAAGATTTCCCAGTTTTCTCAGGGAATGACTGAGGCTTTCAAGGTTGCTTGAGGGAGATTCAGATCGTATCAGAGGGATTGTCCACATCATGGGTACACTATGGTTCAGTTGCTGAGTTTCTTTTTCAGAGGGATTGACTGTACGTATCAGATGGCGCTGGACTCTGCGAGCAATGGTAATTTCTTTACCAAATATCCTGATGTTGCTTACCAGCTGATTGAAAATTTTGCGTCTAGCAATAGCACAAAGAGTGCTGACATGGAGCGTAAGAAGCTGGCTGGTGGTATGGAAATTTCACAGATTGCTGAGGTGCATGCGAAGCTGGATTCGGTGCATAATTTGTTGATGGGAAAGCAGCAGAAGGCTGTTCACTTTGCTGATAATATCGAAGTTTTCAATGAGGATGAGGTAGAGGATGTTAACTACATTGGTGGTTCTGGTTTTCAAGGTCAAAGGAATCAATACAACAACCGAAATTTCAACAACAACTTTCAGCAAGGGGGATTCAAATCTGAGGGTAATCAAGGCGGTTCTGGATCAAATGAGTTTAACCAGAAACCTTTTCAGAGCAGTGGTTACACAAGGAACTATGGGAATTCATCTTATCAGCAAGTACCTGCCAAGAATTCTGAGAGCAAGATCGAGGCTATGCTTGAACAGCTGGTTCAAGGGCAGGATAAGATGACGGTGAGCTTCAATGGGAAGTTGGATGATCTTTACACAACCTTGAATGGAAGGATCGAAGCGCTCATTATGAGTCAAAAGAAGTTGGAAATTCAGGTTGCTCAAACTTCAGAAACTATGAAAAGGCAAAAGGGTGTTCTTCCAGGCAGAGGAGAGAACCCAATGATGCATCACTCTAAGGAGTGGAAAAGAGGTGAATGCAGGAGTTAAGGATGCATCACCTGCAGAGATTTTCGTCGATCTCGACGATGAGGATTCTGAAATCCCGACGGTATCGATCGATACACCCCAGCGTCGATCGACACCAATTAAAATCTGGCAACGGGACAACTCCAAAGCCCCAGTGTCGATCGACATTCCTCAAGCATCGGTCGACACTGAGACTACCGCAGAAAAGACACCTAAGACTACGAATGTAGTGCCTAAGGTGGTTCCAGCACGAGTCTATATACCGAGGATACCTTATCCTAGAGCTATTGGGAAGACTAAGAAGGAAGTGGAAGACGCTAGATGCAAGCAGATATTGGACAGGTTGATTGTCGAACTCCCTTTCCTCGATGCTATTAAGACTTCCCCAGCTTTCAGAAGATACGTCAAGAAGATGGTGTCTAGCAACATGAACCTTGAAGAAGGATGTGTGATGCTTACTCAGGAGTGCAGTACAATCTTAACCAACGTAATTCCAAAGAAACTTTCAGATCCAGGGAGCTTTGTGTTGGACTGTACAATATTCACCGAGAGGTTCGAGCGTTCTCTATGTGATCTTGGCTCAAGCGTGAACCTCATGCCGTATTCAGTTGCCAAGAGGATGGGTATGACTGATTTCACGCCCACCATGATATCTTTGATACTTGCTGATCGCTTAGTGCGACTTCCAGAGGGGCTACTCGAAGATGTTCCTATTAAGATCGGGAATTGCTTGATCCCGACTGATTTTATTGTCTTGGAGTACGATGCTGAGCCCAGAGACCCCCTTATCCTGGGTAGACCATTCCTTGCCACAACTGGTGCATTGATTGATTGCAGGAATGGGAAGATAGCTCTTAACATATGTGATGTAGTCATGACCTTTAACATGGATAAGATGATGAAGAGACCGACTATCGATGGGCAGACTTTCTTCGTAGACACTTTCACGGATATTGTTGAAGAGTACCTCTTGGAGATGCATCATGAGGATCCGTTGGAGAGGGCACTGGTTTGTTCAGCCGAATCTAAGGTGTTCTTAAGAGAAGAGACTGCTGGTTACTCGAAGATGCTCGACACTGCACCATCAGTGTCAATCGATACTCCCTTAGTATCGGTCGACACCCTACGGCCAGACAGGGAATTGGGCGAATGTTCCAGGCAAGCTACTAAGCTTGGAGATTGGAGCGAGGAGAAAGCTCCTAAGGTGGAACTCAAACCACTTCCAGCCAACCTGAGGTATGTTTTTCTTGGTCCTAGTTCCACATACCCTGTGATTATTAATGCTTCTTTGAACAACGCAAAGGTTACATTACTGCTAAGCAAGCTGCGCATGTATCACAAAGCTCTTGGCTATTCTCTTGATGACATTTCAGGTATATCATCGGACCTGTGCATGCATAGGATTCATCTTGAGGACGAGTCAAAGGCTACAATTGAGCATCAGAGAAGGATGAATCCAAATCTGAAAGAAGTGGTTAAGAAAGAGGTTATGAAGCTCTTAGATGAAGGGGTTATCTATGCCATCTCAGACAGTTCTTGGGTCTGGTGCACGTTGTTCCTAAGAAAGACGGAATAACTGTGGTGAAGAATGAGAAAGATGAGCTGGTTCCTACTAGGACTATCACAGGGCATCGAATGTGTATTGACTACCGGAAGTTGAACGCGGCTACAAGGAAAGATCATTTCCCATTGCCTTTCATTGATCAGATGTTAGAGAGGTTGGCTAGTCATCCCTACTACTGCTTTTTCGATGGGTATTCACGCTTTTTCCAGATTCCGATTCATCCATATGATCAGGGGAAAATGACTTTTACATGTCCTTATGGCACATTTGCATACATGAGAATGTCATTTGGATTATGTAATGCTCCAGCTACTTTTCAGAGATGCATGATGTCTATCTTCAAAGACATGATTGAGGATTTTATGGAGGTGTTCATGGATGATTTTTCAGTATATGGATCATCTTTCAAGGACTGTTTGGCTAACTTGTGCAAGGTGCTACAGAGGTGTGAGGAGAAACACTTGGTCCTTAATTGGGAAAAGTGTCACTTTATGGTTCAGGATGGCATCGTTCTTGGGCACAAGGTTTCTGAAGCTGGGATCAAGGTTGATAAGGCTAAGATTCAGGTTATGACAGGTCTGCCACCACCGACTTCTGTGAAAGATGTTAGGAGTTTTCTGGGTCATGCTGGGTTTTACAGAAGATTTATTAAGGATTTCTCCAAGATAACCCGCCCACTCACCGCCATGTTATGCAAGGAGACACGATTTGATTTCACACCAGAGTGTCTTCCAGCCTTTGAGGAGATTAAGAGGGCATTAGTGAGTGCTCCTATTGTGCAACCACCAGATTGGACTTTGCCTTTCGAGATTATGTGCGACGCCAGCGATTTTGCTGTGGCTTCTGTTCTGGGTCAGAGGAAGGATAAGAAGCTGCATGTCATCCACTACGCCAGCAAAACATTGGACGATGCTCATATGAACTACAACACCACAGAGAAGGAATTACTTGCGGTGGTCTTCTCTTTCGATAAATTTTGCCCTTATTTGATTGGGAGCAAAGTGATCGTTCACACAGATCATGCTGCTCTCAAATATTTGATGCAGAACAAGGATCTCAAACCTCGTCTTTGTCGTTGGGTTGTTTTGCTCCAAGGGTTTGATATTGAGATAAAGGGCAAGAGAGGAGTAGAGAATGGGGTTGCTGATCATCTTTCGAGGTTGAATTTCGATACATATGTACCGATCGATGATCAATTACCTGAGGAGTCCATTTACTACGTGGAAACTGGTTTCCAAAGTGGCTTCACCAAAAATCAGCACTTCCCACGAATTGCAGGTTTCGGTATCGATCGATACCACCCTAGTGTCGGTCGATACCCGACGGTTTCTGCACCTGTTTTAACCGTGGAACACCTTTGTGCTTATGAATAGTATCTCGTTGCTGCAGCTGACTCCGATCTGCCATGCTATGCTCATATTGCCAACTTCCTCGTTGCCAATACAGAGCCAACGCACCTAAAGAAATATGCCAAGAAGAAATTTATGCGAGACATGAGGCGATACTTTTGGGATGAGCCTTACCTGTATAAGCATTGTTCTGATGGTATCTACAGGAGATGTATTGTTGAATCAGAGGTACCCGACGTTTTGTTTCACTGTCATGGTTCTGAGTATGCTGGACACTTTGCTACTTTCAAGACGGTGTCCAAAGTTCTTCAAGCAGGCTTCTGGTGGCCTACTATGTTTAAAGATGGTCATACATTTATTTCGCAGTGTGATGTGTGTCAGAGGAGAGGGAAGATCAGTAAGAGACACGAGATGCCACAGGATTTCATCCTTGAGGTTGAGATATTTGATTGCTGGGGTATCGATTTTATGGGACCTTTTCCTTCGTCATACAAGAACCAGTACATTCTAGTTGCAGTGGATTATGTCTCTAAATGGGTGGAGGCAATTGCTAGTCCAACCAACGACTCTTCGGTGGTTCTTAAGCTGTTTAAGACCATCATCTTTCCACGATTTGGCGTGCCTCGTATTGTTATAAGTGATGGTGGCAGTCATTTCATCAACAGGGTTTTTGAGAAGTTACTGAGGAAGCATGGTGGGAATCATCGAGTGGCTACTCCTTATCACCCCCAGACCAGTGGGCAAGTCGAGGTCTCCAACAGGCAAATCAAGGAGATTCTAGAGAAGATAATGGGAACTTCTAGGAAGGATTGGTCTGCGAAGCTCGACGATGCGATGTGGGCTTACAGGACTGCTTATAAGACACCGTTGGGCACTACACCTTTTCATTTTCTGTACGGGAAAGCATGTCACCTTCCTATGGAGATCGAGCATAAAGCAGCATAGGCTACTAAGTTGCTGAATTTTGACATCAAGCCTGCTGCTGAGAAGCAATTGATCCAGCTGAACGAGCTGGATGAGATTAGGCATCATGCCTATGAGAACTCGAAGCTGTACAAGGAGAGGACTAAGGCGTACCACGACAGGAAAATCCTCGACCGAATTTTCAAACCCAATGATCAGGTACTTCTGTACAACTCTCGTTTGCATTTGTTTCCTGGTAAATTGCGTTCTCGTTGGTCAGGTCCTTTCACTGTCAAGGAGGTTAGACCACATGGTGCACTTGTCCTGCGTAATCCCTCCGGCGAGGAGTTCACTGTCAATGGACAAAGGGTGAAACAATACATACGGAGAACTGAGATCCCAGACGGACACATGATTCCTCTGGATGATGCACCCGCTGCCTGAATGGCAGTACAGTCAAGCTACTGACGTTAAACAAGCGCTTGGTGGGAGGCAACCCACTGGTGAGTCTGTACATATCTTTTCTCTTTCTTTTCATTTTTAGTTTTGTGTTTCGTTGTGTCACGTGAAACAGATTCGGACGAGCAGTATCGATCGACACCTCACAGTGTCGATCGACACCCCCCATACGCCAGAGAAGCCACAACTTGCTACGGATATTGATCGACACTATTTAGTATCGGTCGATACCCACCGCCCAGGTAAGTTTCCTTATAAACCCTATGGTTTTTCTCTCTTGCCTCACAACTCCCATCGACCGACACAAGCTTTTCTTTCACCAAAAATCACCAAATCTTCGTTTCTCAACCTTTCTGAGTGATTTTTGTGCCTATTCCGTGCGGTTTTTCGTGCTCAATCTCTTTCTCTCATTCATTCTAACGATCTACTAGGTATGTAACACGAATGACCACCTTTTCAATCCATGCACCAAGTTTAGATTTTCGACTTTTTGGCTCTTATAACTCGTTTTGCTAGATGATTATCACTTGATTATTGTGTTCTAGGCCTAGTCGAACCTTGCCTTACGTTTCATTACCCTTGGTTTGCAATTTTGGAATTCTCGGATTAGTGTGTTCTTCGTGACTGCTCGATACTTGTCTGAGTATCGATTGATACCACTTTGGTATCGGTCGATGCTCATCATCTACCTTGTCCGAGATTGTTGTGTTTGAGAGAGATGTTGGATTTATGATGTGTTTCGTGTTTGTTATTGATGCAGATTCCACCTCGCAAGAAGCCACGTGCCAATGATGCTTCGAGCTCTAACCCACCTGGCTGCGATCATCCGAAGGAGTACTGTTTAGGCGCACATGTCAAGATCTTCGATGGTCTGACTTGGAACAGAGGGGTCGTAAAGGCTTGCCTTACCAACGACCGTTACTTGGTGCGGATCAACGGTGCGCAGGAGGATATTACTCTCCCCCACACTCACCTCCGCGACATCCCTGCACCACCTCCACCTCGTCCTGCCTCCCCAGTCGCTCCTAGCGCAACATGTAGGCCTCCTTGGCCTAAGATCAGGGAGAAGGCCAGGATCCGCTTGAGCGATGATTACGAGGGCTCCGATAAGGAGATTACAGAGAGCCGGGCTTGCACGCACATGCCTATTTCAGAGGAGTGGGACGACTATGACTCCATCTTCTACAACGCCTGGCAGGCAGTTGATGTTCGCCCCACTCGATTTGTGGACACGCATGCTATGAGATAGATGGGCTTTGACAGAGAGCTTGATGGGTTGATCAAGAAGATTGGACTGGGGATGATGCCTACGCAGCAATATGACTTATACCCCGACTTAGTCCGCCAGTTCCTCGCGTCTGTCCGCGTCTACTACACAGGTGAGCCTCCAGTGACTGCACAGGAGGGTGTGCTAACGTTCATGATTCGCGGTGTGCGCTACAGGATTTCTTTCCAGGAGCTTTGCGACATATATGGGTTTACCAGAGATTTTTCGAGGTGCGAGCTTCCTCACAGGTTCTTGGATATTGAGGCATTCTGGTCTTATTTCGGGCACGGGGTCTACGACTGCAAGACCACCACACAAATGGATGTGCGCCATCCTATCATGCGTTGTCTTGTTAGGATCTTGAGCAACACCCTGTTGTGCAAGATGGAGCCTAACAAGATGAGGGTGACTGAGCTGATTGTGTTGTCCATTGGGATCGGGAACATTATTGAGGATGAGGCGTATGAGTGGCCTGAGATGGACCTGGCGGTCAACTTAGGTGATGTCTTTGCGCACCACTTGGAGTCGCTGAAAGTGAAGCCTTTTACCGGACGCGGCAAATCTTCTAGGACATCAGGTCGCCTGAAGACTGAGACGGTAGGCAGTCTCCTCACTCCCATCTTTCTGCACCTTGGGATCAGTACTACTAGCTGCTCGATAGTGACATCCCGCGAGCTTATGGACCTAGCGCACCTGGAGCACCTGCGCTGGCTGAAGCCTGATAGGCGTTGGGTTTTCAGCACTTCTACTGGGGACTATCTGGTTCAGCTCCCCAACACAGATCTCACAGACATTGGCGGTGATCCTGCTTAGCTCCTCTTTGCCCCTGATACTGCTGATATGGAGCCTGCGCCAGTCACACGACGTCGAGGCTCCGTTACTAGAGCCCGTCCGCCTGCTTATGGCCCTGCTGGGGGTCGATCACGCGCACGCCACGCACCTGCTCCTACACCTACTCTTCCTACGCCACTTGCGATGGAGATGGACCCGTTCCAGCGCTACGTTGTCGAGAGTCTTCAGACCATTTGGAGTGCTATGTCTCGATGCAGCTGCATGGCGTCTCAGCGCCCCATTTCGCCATGCTCACCACATCAGGCTGGATTATCTGGCACCGCTGGCGATGACTTTGACGCCACTGAGGAGGATTAGTCCTCTGTTTATTTGGTTTCACGTTTGTTTTTCTTTTCCCTTTTCTGTTTCTTTTCGTTTTGAACTTTTGTTATTTTGGGTCTTGTGTTAGCATTTTTATCATTGTGTACTTTGTGGAACTTATGCTTCTATGTGATATCCTTGCATTTTACCCCTTTTCATGCATCCATTTAGCTTAGGTTTCATCCCATATGCATGTAGTTTCATAGCTTTTCTTGTTTGTTTTGTTTCCTTTAGGATTTAGAGTATTCATACTAGGTCCTAGGGTGTGTTTGCATGTTTTGGAATGTGTTTTAGGTACTTTGGAAGCTCATGGAAACAATTGGAGTCATGGACCAAAAACGAGGCATAGGGGTCGCACCAAGTACCCGAAAGAACAGGCTGGACGAAGGGGATGCGATCAGATTTGGCTGTGGGTTTGTTCATGAGAGTTATAGAGGGAAGAGTCACCTTGCCTCAGGAAGTGGAATCAGGTTATTTGGATGAACGGTTGAAGAGTTATGGGTGATCCCCTCCAGAGTATCTAACTCATCTGGCTACATCTTTCATGAAGATCATTGAGGCTGAATCGGACTTTAACTCCTTCGTTCTTCCGGATCTTCAAGACACTTCGGCTGGCTTCATGGGACAGATTTGGAAGTGGATTTGTACCGTTTGACAGTACCGAGCTAGGACAGGTCGGTACTAATCTTTGCCTTTGTACCGACCAGTTAGTACCGGTCCAGAACAGGTCGGTACTAATCTTTCTTGTGTCGATCCAATGCTGGTCAGCGTTGGTCTCGCGGCCAGACGGATACACCTTCGGTAAACTCGCGATATCTCTTGAACCGCTTATCCAAATGCCCTCATTCCAACTGCTCTGGCAAGCTAACGCATTCCTCGACAATTTCCATGAAGACAGTCGAGGCTAAATCGGACTGTATCCACTTCGTTTTGCCGATACAAATAGGTTGGTCTGCACTGCCGTGTTTGTGCCGCTTGGTTTGTGCCGACCCAGGATGGGTCGGTACAAATCTTCCTGATCCTTCATGCCGAGCAGATCTGGGTCGGTGTTGAGAAGTGCTTCTGATCGGTATAAGTCTCTGGAGCAATACCGACCCATGGTACCGACCCAATGCCGGTCGGTATTGTTCGACATCTTCGCGGCTAGTCGGGCATGGCTTCAGTA
>PKMM01000947.1:37749-94633 GCA_002933915.1 Eutrema heterophyllum
TTCAACCAAAACTACCGCAACCACCCCAACTTCTCTTACCGCAACCCCAACGTTGAGAACCCCCAAGACCAAGTCTACCCTCAACAATCTACTCAAGCTCAAGGGGTTCCACAAAAGCAATTCCAACCTCAAGGCCAAAACTTCAACTCTAACCAACAAGGTTATGTCCCACGGAACCAATTCCAAGGGAATCAAAGTGGATTTCAATCAAAGGCCCCACCCGGTTTTCAAGGACAACAACAAGGATTTGTACCCCAAGGTCAAGCAACTACGTCTAAACCGCAAGAGCTTGACTTGAACACAATGTTTCAACAACTACTCAAGGGACAAGCGGAAATCAACACACGAGTAGATTGTTCTTATAACGACCTCAACTCCAAACTTGAGACATTAAGCTCCAAGGTCAAACAACTTGAAACCAAGGGAACCGCCTCTTCTTCAAGACCTCAAGGCCAACTACCGGGAAAACCCGAAACCAACCCCAAGGAGTATGCCAATGCAATTACACTAAAGAGTGGTACGGTCTTACCAACTCGAGAGGCTCCTCCTCACATCAACGCGGACGTTGAGAACCAAAGTGGGGGGGTGGAACTCGAGATGCATGATGAAGACTTGGTTGATGACGTGGTGGTGAGAGATCAAGACAAGGGTAAAGAATTTGAAAAGGTCAAGCCTAGGGTCGTTGTTGCTCAAGAGAAGCCGAAGAATGTGTTTGTCCCTAAGCCCTATGTTCCTAAGTTACCATTTCCCGGGCGGTTCAAGAAGCAATTGTTGGAAAAGTACAAAGCGGTGTTTGATAGGCAAATGGAGAAGGTGGAACTTACAATGCCATTGGTTGATGCTTCTACTCGTACCCCAATATGCTAAGTTTCTCAAGGATGCCGTGAAAGAAAGAGCCAAAGAGATGGAGTCCATGGTGATCTTGATGCATGAATGTAGCGCCATCATCCAAAAGAAGGTGGTACCCAAGAAACTTGGAGATCCCGGATCCTTCACTCTACCGTGTGCTCTAGGTCCGCTAGCATTCAACAATTGCCTTTGTGATCTAGGGGCTAGTGTGAGTCTCATGCCGTTCTCGGTTGCTAAAAGATTAGGCTTCACGACGTACAAAGCTTGCAACATCTATTTGATCTTGGCGGATAGAAGTGTGAGAGTACCCATCGGTTTGCTTGAGGATCTACCAATCATGGTTAGAGATTTCATTGTCCCAACGGACTTTGTTGTGCTTGAGATGGATGAAGAGCCTAAAGATCCACTCATCTTTGGGAGGCCGTTTTTGGCAACCGCGGGAGCTATCATCAACGTGAGAAAAGGGAAGATTGATTTGCATTTGGGTAAAGATGAAGTGCTTGAGTTCAACATCAATGATGTCATGAAGAAGCCCACAATTGACGGTCAATGTTTCTACATTGAGACGATGGACGCGCTCGCGGATGAGCTACTTGAAGAGATGAGTCTTGAAGATGGGTTACAAGTGGCTTTGACACAAGAACAAGGCGAACATGGGCATTTGAGTGAAGAAAGCGAAGGGTACAAGCTACTTTTAGACTCACACAAGCCGGTTGATAAAGAGACTCCGTTCATTGAGTTGGATAGTCAAGTGACTAATTGTGGAGATGGGTCAAGCATAGTTTCGGTTCACGAGAGCTTCGCTATGCAAGTGGATCAAGTAGAGGACGAGATAGATGCTAGCAATGGTGAGTCTAGCAGTGACGACGATTGGAGTGAGCTCAAGGCACCTAAGGTGGACCTCAAACCGCTCCCTAAAGGGCTAAGGTACGCTTTCTTAGGTCCCAATGAGTCTTACCCGGTGATAGTCAATGATGAGCTTAATGAAGATGAAATTGCCACACTCTTGAAAGAAATAAAGAAATTTAGAAGGGCATTAGGATACTCTCTAAGTGATATTAAGGGTATATCTCCATCTCTATGCACACATAGGATCCATCTAGAGTGCGAATCGATGACTTCTATTGAACACCAACGTAGGTTGAATCCTAATTTGAAAGAGGTGGTCAAGAAGGAGATTCTTAAGCTTTTAGATGCGGGGGTTATCTATCCTATCTCCGATAGTGCATGGGTATCCCCGGTTCATGTGGTGCCCAAAAAGGGTGGAATCACGGTGATAAAAAACGACAAGAATGAGTTAATACCAACTAGGACTATCACCGGGCATAGGATGTGCATTGATTACCGAAAACTTAATTCCGCCACTAGGAAAGATCAGTTCCCTCTCCCGTTCATTGATCAAATGCTTGAAAGACTAGCTAATCACCCATTCTATTGCTTTTTAGATGGTTATTCGGGATTCTTTTAAATTCCCATTCATCCGAACGACCAAGAAAAGACGACATTTACATGTCCTTATGGCACCTTTGCTTATCGAAGGATGCCGTTTGGACTATGTAACGCACCCGCCACATTTCAAAGGTGCATGATGTCGATCTTTTCGGATCTAATTGAGGAAATAGTCGAGGTCTTTATGGACAACTTCTCGGTCTATGGCTCCTCGTTTTCTTCTTGTTTGTCCAATCTTTGTAGGGTGCTTACGAGGTGCGAGGAGACAAACTTGGTGTTGAATTGGGAGAAATGCCACTTTATGGTGCGGGAAGGCATCGTGCTAGGACACAAGATTTCGGAAAGGGGTATTGAAGTAGACAAGGCCAAGATTGAAGTGATGGTGAGTTTGGAACCGCCCAAGACGGTGAAAGATGTCTGAAGCTTTTTGGGTCATGCGGGTTTCTACCGTCGCTTCATCAAAGATTTCTCGAAGATCACAAGGCCTCTCACTCGGCTACTTTGCAAGGAAGTTGAGTTCGTTTTTGATGAGGAGTGTATGGCGGCGTTTTTAGAGATCAAGAAGGCTTTGGTTAGTGCCCCAATTGTTCAAGCTCCGGATTGGGATCTACCGTTCGAGATCATGTGTGACGCGAGTGACTTCGCGGTTGGAGCGGTCCTAGGCCAAAAGAAAGACAAGAAGGTCAACGTCATCTACTATGCAAGTAGGACATTGGACGACACTCAAGCGAGGTACGCGACGACGGAGAAGGAGTTGTTAGCAGTGGTATTTGCTATGGAGAAGTTCCGTTCGTATGTGGTTGGCTCAAAGATAGTGGTCTACACGGATCATGCGGCTTTGAGGTACATTCACGCCAAGAAAGACACCAAACCGAGACTTCTCCGGTGGATTTTGCTCTTGCAAGAGTTTGACATGGAGATTGTGGACAAGAAAGGCGTTGAAAACTGCGTGGCGGATCACTTGTCTAGGTTGAGAATTGAAGACCTTGTCCCGATTGACGACAAACTTCCAGAAGAAAGCCTAATGTTGGTGAGTGTTTTGAGAAAAGGGATAGAGGCCGCAAAGAGTTTTGAGAACGCAAGTGGTTTAGAAGACGGCAAGCTCCCTTGGTACGCGGACTACGTAAACTACCTAGCTTGCGGGAAAGAACCACCAAGGTTGGAGGGATACCAAAGGAAGAAGTTCTTTAGAGACATCACACGTTTCTATTGGGATGAGCCTTACTTGTACACTCTTTGCAAAGACAAGCTCTATAGGAGATGTATCCCCGAAGAAGAAGTTGACGGTATCTTGATGCATTGCCACGGTTCATCATATGGAGGTCACTTCGCCTCCTTCAAGACGGTTGCAAAGGTTTTACAAGCGGGATTTTGGTGGCCAACGATGTTTAAGGACGCCCAAGGGTTTGTGTCGAGGTGTGATGCTTGCCAAAAGAAAGGAAGCATTGGAAAAAGAGATGAGATGCCTCAAAACCCCATCCTTGAGGTAGAGATCTTTGACGTATGGGGGATCGATTTCATGGGGCCTTTCCGTCATCATATGGGAACCAATACATATTGGTGGCGGTTGATTACGTCTCTAAGTGGGTGGAAGCCATTGCAAGCCCCACGAATGATGCGAAAGTTGTCCTTAAGTTGTTCAAGTCCGTTATTTTCCCACGCTTTGGTGTGCCCCGTGTGGTGATAAGTGACGGTAGCTCACATTTCATAAACAAAGTGTTTGAGAGCTTGCTCAAGAAGCAAGGGGTCAAACACAAGGTGGCCACGCCTTATCACCCACAAACTAGTGGACAAGTAGAGGTATCCAACCGGCAAATCAAGGCCATTCTAGAGAAGACGGTTAGAAGCTCGAGAAAAGATTGGGCCAACAAGCTTGATGATGCGTTGTGGGCCTATCGAACCGCTTTCAAGGCGCCTATAGGAACTACGCCATTCAACCTACTCTACGGGAAAGCTTGTCATTTGCCAATTGAATTGGAGTACAAAGCCTTGTGGGCGGTGAAGCTTCTTAACTTCGATCTAAAAACCGCACAAGAGAAGCGGTTGATTCAACTCCAAGAGCTCGATGAAATTAGGCTAGAGGCTTATGAAAGTTCGAAGATTTACAAGGAGCGAACCAAGGCGTTTCATGACAAAAACCTTGTGCAAAAGGAGTTTAGGGTTGGAAACCAAGTGCTTTTATTCAATTCCCGGTTGAAGCTTTTTCCCGGGAAGCTCAAGTCGAGATGGTCCGGTCCGTTTAGAGTCAAAGAGGTAAGGCCGTACGGGGCCATTGTTCTCATTAACAAGAACGGAGAGGAGTTCATCGCAAATGGACAAAGGCTCAAGCCATATCTCGCCAATGATCTCATCGGAGAAGGGACCTCACTCCCTCTCGATGACGTCCCGCTCTCTGCCTAAGCGGGTAACCAACGTCAAACTTAGTGACGTTAAACAAAGTGCTCTTGGGAGACATCCCAAGCCTATCCTTTGTACATACTTTTAAAATTATCGTTTTTCTTTCATAGTTCTTTTTGACGTTTTGCTAAGTGTCTTTAGGGGCTCCGAGGTCTAAGAGATCACGGGTTGCACATAAGGGAGTAAGGGAGAAGGGCTGTGTGCCGACCCAGGCACGCCGGGCACCACCAAGCGGTACCACGGAGCGGTATGCAAGCTGGAAAATTCACGCCGGTCACCACCAAGCGGTACCACGGAGCGGTATGCAAGCTGGAAAATTCACGCCGGTCACCACCAAGCGGTACCACGGAGCGGTATGAGGGCAGAATGTTTTCGCCTTAAGCGCCGGTTTGTTGCGCCGGTTCGTGGTAAACGGTATGCATGCTGAAGAATTCACGCCGGTCTCCACCAAGCGGTGCAACGGAGCGGTATGAGGGCAGAATGTTTTTGCCTTAAGCGCCGGTTTGTTGCGCCGGTTCGTGGTAAACGGTGTAGGCCGGTGTTGACCAAGATTCAAACAGGTTTGACCAGATCTGAAAACCAAAGGTAAGTGGTCCCCACCAGGTAAGAGAAAAACCCATCTTCCCCACTCTTTCGTCTCTCCATTTTCGTGGCCTCCATTGTCTCCTCTCACTTCCATCTCTTTTTCTCCATAACTTTCTCCCTACTTGCTCAAAATTCTTGATTCAAATTGCTAAATTCTCAAATTTCTCTTCTCTTTGTGGATCCATCGGCATTTTAACTCATTGAGCATTCATTCCCAAGGTATTCAGCTCATGCTTTCTTTAACTTGATAAGCTTGTTCTTGAGTAGGAATTTTGTGATTTTGTTTGGAAATTGCATTCACTTATGATAGACCTTGGGATTAGGCTAAAAAGTAGTTAGGCTTGGTGGATCTTGTGCTAATTTGTGCTCCATTTGAGAAATTTTGACATCTTGAGATTTTTGCACTAGCTTGAGATTAAATGTTGAACCTTTGAAGAACTCAATTAAATTTTTGAAACCACCCACCACACCTAGAGAACTTTGCCTCTTTAATTAAAATTTTGCAAATTTTATTTTGAGGATTTAGGATTGTGATTTCAAAAATTTATTCTCTTGGTCATGAATGTTACATTTACCTCTTGGTCACCTTCTCTTGAAATTTGAAGTGCCATATCTTTGCTCCTTGGGACTCATGTGGGTATTGAGATAATTGTAGGAGCCATGGGTAGGGAAATGGCTGCACCAAAGAAAACCTTGACCAAGGCTCAACCAAAGAACAAGAATAAGGCCGTTGCCAAAGTGTCCCAAACCAAAGGCAAGGTCGTGGCTAAAGGATCTCAAGCCGAGGCAAGAGGGAAGGCAACAAGCTCGAAAGCTAAGGGAAGTGAGCTTGCTCTAGTGACAAGTTCAAAAACCAAGGGCAAGGGTATTGTCCAAGAAGAAGAAAGTTCGAGTGAGGAAGCGCGAGAGAGGGAACCAACCGAGGAGGAATACTTAGAGAAATTCATGGAAATGAAATTCGAGCAAGGGCAGTTCGTGGACCCGGTTGTTTTAACGAAGATGGGTATATATGAGGATGTTGCTCTTACCTTTGGAAACATGGGGCTTGGGAAGTTCATGAAGATGAAAGATGAAGCTCACAAAATCCTCACTTGCAAGTTCTTTGCGACTCTTAGAGCGGCCTTCTATGGATTGGGACATAAGAAAGCGGACAAGAGAACCGGCTTCGGAGTTCTAGAGTTCGACATAGACCAAACGACATATAGAGTCACTTTCCATGAGCTTTGTGAGATCTTTGGATTCGAGGAAGAAGGCACCTACGGTGAACAACACTTTCACTACCCCAAGCATGAGCTTCCGCGCCTTTGGGCGACAATTGCTTCCGGACCCTATGAACCCGGCGCTTCCAAGAGTACTAACATTAGAAACCCTGCCCTTCGGTATGCACACAAAGCATTGGCTCACCTATTCTACGCCAAGGTCGAGTTTGGCACGGTTGCAAGCGAAGAAATGGAATTGATAGGTCTCGGGTTGAAGCCTCACCTCACGAAGCTCCGCGACGGGAAAGAGTTCAAGGGCAATGAAAAGACTCCTTGTCTAGCCACTCTCTTGGTGAGACACTTGCTCTTTTACAAAAATTGGGCTTGGGAAACAAAGGCGAAGAAAGCCGCGTTGAGCATCGGATGGCTTATAACGCCCATTCTCAAGGCAAAAGGGATAAGGCTCTCGGGCAATAAAAGTGAGTGGAAGTTATTGGATGAAGCTTACCTTGCAAGAACCCGTTTCTTCAAGGGGAGGGTCGGAGATAAATTCGCCTACAATCTTAAGCTTAACCCCACATGTCAAGCGCAAGTGTTGTTGCCCAATACCGCCCTCACCAACCTTGGAGAGCCAACGAACATCCTTTTCTATCCCGTCAAGGAGAATCTCTACAACCGGATCATCGACCCACCGATTGACGCTTTCCGCACAAGAGTAGCAAAGAAGCGCACGCCCTCGACTATCGATAACTCCGAAGAGCCCCTCGGTTCCGATGATGAAGCGGCCAATGAGTCCCCACCCATCTATGGTTATGAACGCTATCACTTCGATCCATTTGATGGAGCCATGCCTAACATAGCCACAAACCATGCCCACAATCAAACTCGGCTCCTCCAACGTTGGTGCAAATGGCAAGATCAAAGCATGAACAAAATGGCAAAGGCGATAAAGGGGTTGAGGAAGACGGTGAAGACCATGGGGCAAACAATCAAGGCGCTAAAGGGGGACGGTGGGGCCAGCACATCTAGAGCCCGAGAAGAAGAAGGCGGCAACCTTGGTCTAAGCCACTCAATGCTTGAAGGAGGAACGATGGCACACGAAGTGACGAGCCACTCCTCGGCACGTGGAGAACAAGCGGCAAAGAGGAAAGCCATGAGATCCCCATCTCCATGTTCTAGTAACCCATCGCTCTCCATTGGGGTCTTCATCCCCATCTCAAAGTTTCTAGGTACACTCCAAAACCCTTGTAAATAATTTTATTTTATTTTCTTTTCCTTCCTTTGATTCATGCATGGTATAGTTCTTCTTGTTTTTGGTTTTTCCTTTGAATTTATTTCACACCGGGACGGTGTGATTTAAGTTTGGGGGAGGGACCGGCATCTAACCACGTTTATCTTAATCTTATTTTTCTATTTTGCATTTTGAGTCTCATGCATTCATGCATTCATCTAAGGCATAGAAAAACCAAAAAAATCGAAAAATTTGAAAATTTTGAAACACAAAAAGAAGTCATTTAGCTTGCATTTCACGAGTAAGATCGAGTCTAGTGACATGTAGCTTGCATTGCACCTGCATAGGGAGCAATGATGATTTTTCCTTGAAGAGTATCATTTTAAGAGCTCGGTCTAATGTCCTTGTTGCTAGTAGTTGATGCTTTGATCTCATGTTTGAAATTAAAGACGAACCATGTTTTGATCTCGTGTCTCATTACTTAGGTTTTAGCTAAAGCATGTGTGAATCGAATCCAATCCTATCTAAGTGAGAACCTTAATTTTGACACATTAATTATCATGATCATGCATTGCACAATGGACTCATGGATTCCGCATACATACTTGGGTCATCTTATCCCTTTGTACCACTCTTGTTGGCCCAAGTAGCCAATTCCCACCTTTGGAATGGTTCCCCACCTAAAAACTCAACCTTCTTTCAAGCCTACATGTTTAGTGAGCGTTGTGAGGCCCTATTTTTGAATGGACTTAGCAAAAAGTGTTGGGTCTAGAGCGACAAGGAAAGGTTTTCATGTAGAACTAGCTCGCGCATCATGGGCTAGATTAGGCTAGGTTAGATAGGTCGGTATTCGTGATTAGGTGAATGGGTGAAAACGAAAGAAAAGAAGGGTCATGGGATTGGAAAAGTGGAAAGAAAGAAAGGAACAAGGGAGAATGATTTGGGGAAAGCAAAAAGATCGAAATGGTTGGCAAGAAAATTTGTGGTTTAGCTCCAAGTATCGAAAAGATAGTCTCTAGCTTTAAAAAGAAAGAAAAGAAGCCAAACTAGAAAAGAAATGAAAAAGGCTAGAGAAAACAAAAGAGAAGCTAGGTCAAGGAGAGCAATGTATGCCAAACCATTGGTTGAAGAAGGAATCCCCCAGGTGCTTATAAAGAAGAAAGATGGTGAAAAGATGTGGTGTGAGAAGGCAACAACGCCTTGTGAAGGGTAGCTAGGGTTTGTTCTTTGTGGGTTTAGAGTTAGGGTCAATTTTGTAATGGGGCATTGGGTAGATGAAAGTCTAGCCTTGTATGCATCTATTGCTCTTCACCCTTAGCATTTTGCCAAAGTCCATTCCTTCAATGAGAGATCCCTTGTTCGGAAACCACCACATGTATTGAGATCATCTTTATCTCGAGACCAAGTCCTTAACCAAATGAGTTTGTTTGCATTGCATGAGCATGATCCACTTGAAACCACTAATTGAATGTCAAAGGATTGGATGAGAGGAATGCGTGTCTAGGTTGAGATTTAAGCCTTATTCATGTAGGGAAAGGATATGGCTAGCTCCTTTTGAGTAAACTAGTTTGATCGTATCTTAGGACTAACAACTTGGACATTGAGCTTGATTTCTTTTAACGATACTTGTGGATTTGAGCTCCCGCTCCCAACTCTCTCTCCCTTTCTTGTTCTTGTTTGCTTGAGGACAAGCAAAAGAGTAAGTTTGGGGGACTTGATATCCTTGCATTTTACCCCTTTTCATGCATCCATTTAGCTTAGGTTTCATCCCATATGCATGTAGTTTCATAGCTTTTCTTGTTTGTTTTGTTTCCTTTAGGATTTAGAGTATTCATACTAGGTCCTAGGGTGTGTTTGCATGTTTTGGAATGTGTTTTAGGTACTTTGGAAGCTCATGGAAACAATTGGAGTCATGGACCAAAAACGAGGCATAGGGGTCGCACCAAGTACCCGAAAGAACAGGCTGGACGAAGGGGATGCAATCAGATTTGGCTGTGGGTTTGTTCATGAGAGTTGTAGAGGGAAGAGTCACCTTGCCTCAGAAAGTGGAATCAGGTTATTTGGATGAACGGTTGAAGAGTTATGGCTGATCCCCTCCAGAGTGTCTGACTGGCCGCCGATCCAGATTTCTACGCCGCTTACCACCGGCCGGTGCAACAAACCGGTATGGGACCAGAAGCTAAGCACCGGCCCGGAGCTCCCCCACACCAATCTGTTGCATCCGGTGTACAGTTTCAGGGCATCAACACCGGTTCCCACAAACCGGTGCAACAAACCGGTATGGGACTAGAAGCTAAGCACCGGTTTGTGGTGAAGATTTACGCCGATCCGTTGCAACCGGTGCTGAACCAGAAAACTGAGCATGACCCAGACCCGACCGGGTCGGTACCCGGTTTGTCCCGGATCGACCCGGTTCGCCCCTCTCTACTATAAATACTCTAAACCTAATTTTTCTTGGATTATGTCTTTTTTATGCTAAAAAACCTCTTTTTGAATGTTTTAAGTATTTTGTAAGAGATTCTCCTTTTCAATCTATCAATCTATTCTATTCTCAACCTCCTTTCTTAATCATCTAATCATCTAATCATGGGATTTAACATGTTCTTCATAGGATTTGTTAGACCAATCATGATTAGTGAGTAGTTTCCTAGAATCTAGGGATGGGTTAGGATTAGGTGACTTCCATGGATGATTTGTGATGCTTAGGGATAGATAATCGATTTCCTACTCTTAGGGAGTGTGTCTAATGCTTGATTGTGCTTGAGCAAGTCAAACTTGATCTCAAGGCATTTCCCACCCACAAGGTGTTCGATGAAATGCCTAAGAGAGCTTTCTAAGAGAAATACCCTTCTTAGCCTAAGAGATTAGTTGTCTAAGGGATTATTTAGGTGATCTTCATTAATGAAATTAATGCTTGTTAATTAAGAGTCCACAAATGAGAATTTGATCTTGGATTAGTAATTAGCATAGGTGATTAGTACCTTGAGAGAGGATTAGTCGCGGTTAGGATCTTAACCTTGGAAATTAACCTTGATTGTGTATGAGCATCATGAATTAGACTTGGAATAGCCTATATCCAATTACCCCATCCTTGGATTCGTTTTCATCATTTGAGTTCATATCTCGCTTAGTTTGTTTCGTTTTGTTTATTGCTTAATCTTGTTAGGGTATTAGTTAAAATCAACAACTCACTTATTTAGCTTAACTTACTTGAGTGCCTTGTATTCTTCGTGCTTAGAATTAATCCCAATACGGATTGATAACCTTCTATACTACTCGTATTGGAGTTATTGATACCTCCTTAAGACCGAAAAGTCATAGTATCACTATGATCTTTGATGCTTTTCACTTGTGTTTGAGTGACCTAACAGTGCTAACCATAACACATTTGGATCGTTTGACACACTTTTTGGGCACCATTATCGCTGTCAAGAGGAATTCTGTCGACCACGTACTACTATCGATCGATACCAGTGTAGTGTCGGTCGACACTCATCACCATCTCGGGTAACCTCTTCGATTTTCACATTCCACTTGGTTCATTTGATTTCTTTCACCAAACTCAGGCTTGATAACACTGGGGACAGTGTTGTTTAAGTCTGGGGGAGGTAGTCGCTGACATTGTGTTTGTTTTTCTTAGAGTCAGTCATTTTTATTGAGTCAAAATTTGTTTTATTGAGTCAAAATTTTGTTGGAGATTATGATCGTGTTCTTGAAACTACTGTTTTGATTTTGCTTATGAGTGTCCACTGTTACAGAATCAGCTACAGATCGACTAATGAAAAATCCAAAGGCTGATCAGTTAACTAGAAGACACACATGTTTCCAGCAGAGTTCTTTCAAAGCCTGAGCCAAATTTTTGCACTTCATCGATGTGGTTAGTATTCATAGAGCTTGATTCCTCATTCATATATGACAAATGAACCCATGTGTTTAAAAGTAATCGTATCTCTCTCCCCTGTTATGAGTTAATAAATAAGAGCATAAAAGATGAAATGATTTTCTTCTGAGTAGAGGGCTAGGAAAATTTCCAGCGATCCCATTATTCTACTTGGTGAGGGATGATCACACAGAGGATTGGAAGCTAGGCTAGGATTTTCCTATGATGCCATTATTCGCATACATCCTTTGATACATTGAGAGGGAAGAACCGGGGATTCGGTGGCAAACACCATCAATACTCGCGTCTCATACCTTGATGTGTATGTGCGAATCTAAAAAAAAAAAAAAAAAAAAAGAAGAAAATATGATAAGAAATAAGTCTGGGGGAGAGAAAGTGATACAAAAAAAAAGTGTGAAATTGGGTGGTTCCTTGTCATGATATTGTATGGGAAAGAATCTAGAAGGTTCTTGGTATTAATCACAGCGATGAAACTGGCGATGATGAGCTTAATTGAATGAAGCTGCAAAATAATGTGTGTAGTCTGGGGAAGCTGCGAATGTCTACGGAGAAGTACATGGTGGTTAGATTTGGATCTGGTTAGGTGACATTTGGGTGCTTGGGAAAAGGGTCATTGCAATGTTTCATGAACATGTGAGTCTCCGTATTTTCAAACCTCTTTCTCTGGTTTAGTCTTCTATTTACTTGAGGGCAAGCAAAGGCTAAGTATGGGGGAGTTGATATATCATGGTTTTTACCCATTGTAAGCCATGATATAAGTCCGTTTTATAGATTCTTTCTACTATTTTGGAGTCTTTTAGAGTCTTTTACAGGTTTTAGCACGTTTGGAGCATAATTGGAGATATTTGAGCTTTTTGGAGCATTTTGGAGCAAAATAGAAGCTTGTGTAGCTGAGTACCCGATTTAGAGTCTCAGTATCGATCGATACTACCCTAGTATCGGTCGATACTCATTGTAGCAAGACAGAAGTCGCGACTTTTATGAAGAGTTGAAGAATTGCAAAATTGCCCAGAAGACTTTAATAATTGCAATAAACCCCAAAACGTGTTTTAGGTTATTAATTAGGATTTTGAGCCAGTTTTGTGGGCGACGCTTAATTTGACTTGATTTTGGATTCTGAGTTTTGTGAGAGAGCTTTCTGAGGGAGACAAGTCTGAGACTCTGTTCGTCCGAGAGAAGATTTCGAACCCTCTTGTTACTCTCCTTTTTATTATTTATTTGAGCATTATTTTAGTCATGTTTATTGTCTCAATTATCATGTCTGAGTAGTTCTCTTGTTAGGTTCAGGGTTCTCATAAGGGTTTTCTCTGAATGTTAGGTTAATTGAATAATTAGGATTCACCATCTGAATTAGTTCTTCTCCTAGGTTGTTCTCAAAGCTAATTCTAGACTGATCACCTAGAACTTAGATCTTAGGATAATTGGTTAGGCACGAGAGTGCGATTAATTACCTGACAGAACCTAGAGTGAGCAAAATAACTATTCGCAAAGAGATTTGGTTTAGCTGTTTTGTGAACAAATCAAACTTGAACTAAAAGCTGGTTTAGACTTTAGGATTCGCAAAGAGATTTGGAATTCTAGGATGTAGACTTAGATAGTTTTCGCAACGAGAGTTGGTTAGCTATACTTTAGTGATTTGAGTTCGAGAACCGCGCTAAATCTGAATCTTGTTAGCTAGTTCATCTACATTCAATTGAATTCCTGAGAAATATCCTGAGCCTATCTTCCTTCCAATCGACTTACAACACATTTAAATTACGCATTGCTTTCGTTTACAACTATTGGTTTAGCTTAATTCTAATCTTTATAATCTATTGAGTGATATCTGGAGTTCTTGTGTTCGACCCCTAACTATACTGCAACACTGCTTTAGTACTTTTTAGGGTATTAATTTGAGCATATCATAAATCCGAGTGTAAGGTCTTCATTTGGCCCGATCTTTCAGTCACTTCGGCTGGCTTCGACGAGGACGGATTCAGACTTGTACACCGGGTGGATCTTGGCCGGTGCTGTGGGCCGGTATTTCCCCTGTCCATGATGAGATTCAGCACCGGACGGTGATGCCGGGCCGTGGCTGGTCGGTATGGATTACACCGGGCAAGGACACCGGTTGGAAGTGGGCTGGCGTTGTTCGACAGTCTCACGGCCAGACGGACATACCCTTAGTAAAATAGCCATATCTTCTGAACCACCTATCCGAATGACCTAAATCCAACTTCAGTCGACATCTTACTCATCTGGCTACAACTTCCATGAAGATCGTTGGGGCTGAATCTGACCGAAACCCCTTCGTTCTGCCGGATCATTAAGATTCTTTGGAATGAATCTTTGCATCCTCATTTGCTCCATTACTCCAAACATCTCCAAAATGTCTTCAAACACCTAGAAAACACTCCAAATGAATGCAAGACTCACTAGGACCTAATGCAAACTAACTAAACCCTAATTTAGACCAAAACACTAAGAAAACTACAAGAAACACATGCATGAGACCCGAAACACTAAGTTATATGCATGCTAAAACGGGTAAAATATGGGAATATCACCGGGTCTAGCCGCTATTCTCGTGAATCATTTGCTTGGGCACACACGACAAAGATGAAGGAACCTCAATTGCACATTGGTGGTTTGGTTACTTCAATTCTTAAGGCCAAGGGTATTGAATTGGTGGAAGATGCCAAACAAGTATAGCTTATGGATGAAGCCTATCTCTCAAGAACTAGATTTTTTGAAGGCAAGATAAGCAACACATACGCCTACAACCTCAAGCTCACCGAGTCTAACACCGTGAAACTTATGTTGCCCAATGCTCCTCTCACCAAGCTTCGAGGGAGAAAGGACATCCACTTCTACCCCACTAATGACCATTTCTACAACCTGGCCACGGATCCACCACTTGAAGTGATACACTTGTCAAAGAAGAAGGCCAAGCAAGAACCAAGGGACGATGCCGAGACTTCCAATGGTCTAGATGAAGAGGAAGAGAGAGCGTCCCCCACCGACCCCAAGTACGGAAGTGAGAGGTATAGCTTCGATCCTTATGATGGGAAGATGCCGGACATGGCCACTCGACATGCACACCTCCAAACAAGACTCCTTCAAAGGTGGTGGAAGTGGCAAGACAAGACTATGTGAAAATTGGTGAAAACGGTCAAGAGTTTGAAGAAGACAGTCAAGGAGCTCAAGGAAAATGGTGGAAAGGCTAGCTCATCCCACGGCCAAGGAGAGACAAACGCAATGGACCAAGACGAGGTTGGTGAGAGCTCCATGGCATTGGACCAAAGCGTTGCGCCACATGGAGGAGAGATGGTGCCCCATGAAGAAGCACACCGTTCGTGGGCTTGTGAAGAGAAAATGGCCAAGAGGAAGGCCATGAGGTCTCCATCTCCATGCTCAAGCAATCCATCTTACTCCATGGGGTCTTCTTCCCCATCTCAAAGTTTCTAGGTAACACTCCAACCTTTGTAAATAGTTTTCATTTCTTTTGAGTCTAGCATTTTATTTTTGTTTTTGGTTTCTCCGTTGAATTTATTTAACACCGGAACGGTGCGATTTAAGTTTGGGGGAGGGACCGGTATCTAATCATGTCTTTTGTGATTCTTATTTTGATTTTTACATCTTGAGCCTTTTGCATTCATGCATTCATATCTTTTGTGATTCTTATTTTGATTTTTACATCTTGAGTCTTTTGCATTCATGCATTCATATAAGACATAGAAAACCACAAAAAAATAAAATAAAAAATAAAAAATTTTGAAAATTTGAAACTATAAAAAAAAATAAAAAAGTCATTTAGTTGCATTTTATAGTTAAGATCGAGTCTAGTTTGCATGTAGGTATCGCATGCATATGCATTGGAAGCAATGATATATTTTCCTTGTAGAGTATCGCTTTAAGAACTTGATTCAATTCCCTCATTGCTAGTTGTTTGATGCTTTTGATCTCGTGTTTGAAATCAAGGATGAACCAAATTTTGATCTCTTGTTTCATTACTCGGGTCTTAGCTAAAGCAAGTTGTGAATTGAGTCCAATCCTACTTAAACGAGAACCATAATCTTGACATTTTAATTATCATGTTTATGCATCCTATAGTGAATTCATGGATACCACATACATATTTGAGCTTTCTTATCCTTTTCACCACCCTCTTGTTAGCTAAAATAGCCGATTCCCATCATTGGAACGGTTAACCACACCTTTAACCTACCCTCCTTTCAAGCCAAATCTTTAGTGTGCGAATGTAAAGCCTAATTTTTCGAGTAAACTTGGCAAAAAGTGTTGAGTTTAGGGCGACAAGGATAGGTTTGCATGTAGATCTAGCCCAACATCAAGGGATAGACTAGGCTAGGCTATATAGGAAGGGATGTTTTGGGGTTTGGTATGAATAAAAGTGTGTGATCGATGACATTGTGGTGGAGAAGAGGAGTAAGTCCAAAGGTGGTCAAAAAGGCAGAAGGGGGAATGCGATATTGTGAAGTGCTTGGTGCAAGGCTATAAAGTTAGCTCTTAACATTAGATTTAGCCTCAATAAGTTCAATGAAAAAGAGAGAAGCCGAAAATTAGCTAAGGCATCAAGTGATGAGAATTGAGGCAAGGGAAAGAAAAGAAAGAAAAGAAGAGCTAAGGAAACGACGGAGAGAAACACCAAGCCATAAAACCCAATGGAGAAGAAAAAATCCCCCAAGTGAGAAAAGATGAAGTGGAAAAAGAAGAAAACGTGTGGACATGAAGGCAAAAAGAGCCTTGTGAGAAAAATGGTAGCTTAGGTTTGGGACTTCATGGTTAGAGATGCTAGGGTTAGACACATCTTAGGCATTGGGTAGATGTAAATTTATCCTTGTATGCATATGTTGCCTTTTACTCTTAGCATTTTGCTAAAACTTGCTCATTCATAGAGAGATCCATTCATTGGAGTAACCACATATATTTGAGATCACCTTAATCTCAATACATTTGCCATAGCCAAACGAATTCGCTTGTCTTGCATGAACTTGATTCACTTGAACAATTAAATGAATGTCAAAGGATTGGATGATAGGAATGCTTGTGTATGTTGAGACTTGAGCTTGATTCATGTAGGATAGATATGGCTAACTCTTTTTGAGTAGACTTGTTTGATTGCATCCTAGAGCTAGCAACTTAGACATTGAGTTTCAATTCTTTTAGTGATACTTGTGGATTTGAGCTCCCACTTTCAAACCTCTCTCCCTTCTTGTTCTTGTTTGTTTGCTTGAGGGCAAGCAAAGGAATAAGTTTGGGGGAGTTGATATCCTCATATTTTACCCCTTTTAAGCATTCATTTAGATTAGGTTTTGTCTCTTTTGCATGTGTCTCATAGCTTTTCTTTAGTGTTTTATTCTCATTTAGAGTTTAGAGAGTTCATACTAGGTCCTAAAGAGTCTTGCATGTTTTGGAGTATATTTAGGTGCTTTGGAGACCTTTGGAGACCTTGGAAGAACTTGCACTCGGACTTGGATCGTGAGAAGATGGCTAGGAGCAATGGTAAACTCGGACTGGCAACACCGGCCCACAGCACCGGCCCGTCACCGACCGGTATTGCAGCCACGTCCAAGACAGGGAGAATACCGGCCCACCATACCGGACCGCCACTGCCCGGTGTCAAGGAGCGCCCATTTCATCAACCTTCGCCGCACCGGCCTAGAACTTTGCCACTTTCAAGACGGTGTCCAAAGCTCTACAAGCTGGTTTCTGGTGGCCGACTATGTTCTGTGACGCACATGCTTTCATCTCCAGATGCAATTCATGTCAGAGACAGGGAAATATTAGCAAGAGGGATGAAATGCCTAAGAAGTTCATCTTGGAAGTTGAAGTGTTCGACGTATGGGATATCGATTTCATTGGTCCCTTCCCATCTTCTCATGGGAATCAATACATCCTCGTCGCAATAGACTATGTGTCTAAATGGGTTGAAGTGCTGGCTAGCCCAACTAATGATGCCAAGGTGGTCTTGAAGATGTTTAAATCGATGATCTTTCCAAGGTTCGGTGTACCCAGAATAGTGATCAGCGACGGTGGATCCCATTTCATCAACAAGATCTTCGAGAGCCTCTTGAAGAAGCATGGAGTCAAGCACAAGGTAGCCACTCCTTATCATCCGCAGACGAGTGGACAGATCGAGATTTCAAACAGGGAGATCAAGGGCATCCTGCAAAAGGCAGTAACCACAACAAGGAAGGATTGGGCTATGAAGCTCGACGATACTCTTTGGGCATACAGAACTGCCTACAAGACACCTTTAGGAACAACGTCATTTCATCTTGTTTACGGGAAATCATGTCACCTTCCGGTAGAGCTCGAATACAAGCCAACGTGGGTTGTAAAGTTGCTAAATTTTGACATAAAATCTGCTTCTGAACGGAGGACGATGCAACTACACGAGTTAGAGGAAATACGTCACGTGGCTTACGAGAACTCAAAAATTTACAAAGAGAAGATGATACTAAGACTTTTCGGTCTTAAGGAGGTATCAATAACTCCAATACGAGTAGTATAGAAGGTTATCAATCCGTATTGGGATTAATTCTAAGCACGTAGAATGCAAGGCACTCAAGTAAGTTAAGCTAAATAAGTGAATTGTTGAGTTTTACTAACACTCTAACAAGATTAAGCAAATGAACAAGATGAAACAAACTAAGCAAGATGTGAATTCAAATAATGGGAATGAATCCAAGGATGGGGTAATTGGAAATAGGCTATTCCAAGTCTAATTCATGATGCTCATACACAATCAAGGTTAATTTCCAAGGTTAAGATCCTAATCGTGACTAATCCTCTCTCAAGGTACTAATCACCTATGCTAATCACTAATCCAAGATCAAATTCTCATTTGTGGACTCTTAATTAGCAAGCATTAAATTCATTAATCAAGATCACCTAAATAATCCCTTAGACAACTAATCTCTTAGGCTAAGAAGGGTATTTCTCTTAGAAAGCTCTCTTAGGCATTTCATCGAACACCTTGTGGGTGGGAAATGCCTTGAGATCAAGTTTGACTTTCTCAAGCACAATTATCATGATCATGCATTGCACAATGGACTCATGGATTCCGCATACATACTTGGGTCATTTTATCCCTTTGTACCACTCTTGTTGGCCCAAGTAGCCAATTCCCACCTTTGGAATGGTTCCCCACCTAAAAACTCAACCTTTTTTCAAGCCTACATGTTTAGTGAGCATTGTGAGGCCTTATTTTTGAATGGACTTAGCAAAAAGTGTTGGGTCTAGAGCGACAAGGGAAGGCTTTCATGTAGAACTAGCTCACATATCATGAGCTAGATTAGGCTAGGTTAGATAGGTCGGTATTTGTGATAAGGGGAATGGGTGAAAAGGAAAGAAAAGAAGGATCATGGAATTGGAAAAGTGGAAAGAAAGAAAGGAATTTGGGAGAGTGATTTGGGGAAAGCAATAAGATCGAAATGGTTGGCAAGAAAATATGTGGTTTAGCTCTAAGTGTCGAAAAGATAGTCTCTACCTTTAAAAAGAAAGAAAAGAAGCCAAAAGGGCTCAAGTTAGAAAATAAATGAAAGAGGCTAGAGAAAACAAAAGAGAAGCTAAGTCAAGGAAAGCAATGTATGCCAAACCATTTGTTGAAGAAGAAACCCCCCAAGTGCTTATAAAGAAGAAAGATGATGAAAAGATGTGGTGTAAGAAGGCAAGAACGCCTTGTGAAAGGTAGCTAGGATTTGTTCTTTGTGGGTTTAGAATTAGGGTCGATTTTGTAATGGGGCATTGGGTAGATGGAAGTCTAGCCTTGTATGCATCTATTGCTCTTCACCCTTAGCATTTTGCCAAAGTCCATTCCTTCGATGAGAGATCCCTTGTTCGAAAACCACCAAATGAATTGAGATCATCTTTGTCTCAGAAACCAAGCCCTTAACCAAATGAGTTTGTTTGCATTGCATGAGCATGATCCAATTGGAACCACTAATTGAATGTCAAAGGATTGAATGAGAGGAACGCATGTGTAGGTTGAGACTTAGGCTTGATTCATGTAGGGAAGGGATATGGCTAGCTCCTTTTGAGTAGACTAGTTTGATCGCATTTTAGAACTAACAACTTGGACATTGAGCTTGATTTCTTTTTATGATACTTGTGGATTTGAGCTCCCGCCTTCAAACCTCTCTCCCTGCTTTCTCGTGTTTGTTCGCTTGAGGACAAGCAAAAGATTAAGTTTGGGGGAGTTGATATTCTCATATTTTACTTGTCTAGCATGCATTTTACTTAGCGTTTTTAGTCGCATGCATGCGTAACCATCGTTTTCCTTAGTGTTTTGGTCTAAATTAGAGTCTAGCTAGGTTGCATGAAGTCCTAGTGAGTCTTGCATGTTTTGGGGTCTTTTTCCAGGTGCTTGGAGACACTTAGGAGGATTGGAAGTCACCGAACCAAGCCAAATCGGAGTTGAGTGAAAGAAGAGATGGCCAAGGCAAAAACAGCAAAAGGAGAGGAGTGTACCGACCCATCCTGGGTCGGTATAGGGACAAAGACAAATACCGATCCAGAGTCGATTTCATGCCGCCCCAGAATCGACCGACACACTCACCTGGAACGACGACGAACCCCTCGACGTACCTTCCCTTCACACTGCACCGACCGGTCCTAAAGCGGTATTTCCCGATCGGTATGAAGACAGAAGCTAACACCGATCCAAGAACTCTCCCGTACCGGCCCAAAAACAAGCGGCACCAAGGCACAGGAAGATTAGTGCCGACCCATGCTTGAGAAAGTCAAACTTGATCCCAAGGCATTTCTCACCCACAAGGTGTTCGATGAAATGCCTAAGAGAGCTTTCTAAGAGAAATACCCTTCTTAGCCTAAGAGATTAGTTGTCTAAGGGATTATTTAGGTGATCTTGATTAATGAAATTAATGCTTGCTAATTAAGAGTCCACAAATGAGAATTTGATCTTGGATTAGTAATTAGCATCGGTGATTAGTACCTTGAGAGAGGATTAGTCACGATTAGGATCTTAACCTTGGAAATTAACCTTGATTGTGTATGAGCATCATGAATTAGACTTGGAATAACCTATATCCAATTACCCCATCCTTGGATTCGTTTCCATTATTTGAATTAATATCTTGCTTAGTTTGTTTCGTCTTGTTCATTTGCTTAATCTTGTTAGGGTGTTAGTAAAACTCAACAATTCACTTATTTAACTTAACTTACTTGAGTGCCTTGTATTCTACGTGCTTAGAATTAATCCCGATACGGATTGATAACCTTCTATACCACTCGTATTGGAGTTATTGATACCTCCTTAAGACAACAAAAGCCTATGTATCACTTCATCATCTAAGAACAGATACATTCTGGTTGTTCTGGACTATGTGTCCAAATGGTTGGAAGCGATTGCTAGTCCAACTAATGACTCCTCCGTGGTTCTTAAGCTGTTTAAGTCCATTATTTTCCCTCAATTCGGAGTACCTCGTATTATTATTAGTGATGGTGGCACTCACTTTATCAACAAGGTCTTCGAAAAGCTATTGAAGAAGCATGGTGTAACTCATCGCGTGGCTACTCCTTATCATCCTCAGACTAGTGGGCAGGTTGAAGTCTCCAACAGGCATATCAAGGAGATTCTGGAAAAGACAGTGGGTACTACTAGGAAGGATTGGTCCACAAAGCAAGATGATGCACTTTGGGCTTACAGGACTGCTTTCAATACACCGCTTGGGACTACTCCGTTTCACTTGCTGTATGGGAAAGCGTGTCACCTTCCAGTGGAGATCGAGCATAAGGAAGCCTGGGCTACAAAGCTGAAGAATTTTGACATCAAGTCTGCTGCTGAGAGGCGTTTGATTCAGCTGAATGAGCTGGATGAGATTAGGCACTACACCTATGAGAACTCGAAGCTGTACAAGGAGAGGATGAAGGCATATCACGACAAGCAGATTCTCTCTCGCCACCTTGAACCCAATGACCAGGTACTTCTGTATAATTCTCGTTTGCAATTGTTTCCTGGAAAATTGTGTTCTCCTTGGTCAGGTCCCTTCACCATCAAGGAAGTCCGACCACACGGTGCGGTTGTGCTAATAAGTGCTGAAGGCAAGGAGTTCACTGTCAATGGACAGAGGGTGAAACACTATTGGGCGAAAGCCGAGATTCCAAGAGGACGCATTGTGCCTCTGGATGATGCACCCACTGCCTAGGCATCCGCACAGTCAAGCTAGTGACTGAAAACAAACTCTTGGTGGGAGGCAACCCACTGGTAAGTTATACATAAGTTTTTCTATTATTTTTGTTTTTGATTTTTGGTTTTTGGTTTTGTGTTTCACGTGAAGAAACAGATTCAGAAGAGCCATATCGATCGACACCCATCCGGTATCGATCGACACCATCCACACGACAAAGGTGTTGAGTATTTCTTAAGGGACCGTGAGCAACATATCGATCGATGTCAAAATTACATCGACCAATATCCCTACTATCGATCGATACCAACATGGTATCGGTTGATACCCGCCACCCAGGTAAGCCTCCTTCGATTTTCACCCATCAACTCAACTCTTCTGTTTTCTCTTACCAACTCTAGGCTAGATAACACTGGGGACAGTGTTGTTTAAGTCTGGGGGAGGTAGTTGCTGACAACGTGTTTGTTTTTCTTAGAGTCAGTCATTTTTGTGTCAAATTTGTTTTATTGAGTCAAAATTTTGTTGGAGATTATGATCTTGTTCTTGAATCTACTGTTCTGACTTTGCTTCTAAGTGACCACTATTACAGAATTAGCTCTAGATCGACTAATGAAAAATCCAAAGGCTGACCAGTTAACTAGAAGACACACATGTTTCCAGCAGAGTTCTTTTAAAGCTTGAGCCAAATTTCTGCACTTAATCGACGTGGTTAGTGTCCATAGAGCTTGATTCCTCATTCATATCTGACAAAGGAACCCATGTGTTTAAAAGTGATAGTATCTCTCTCCCCTGTTATAAGTTAATAAAAAAAAGAGCATAAAAAGATGAGGTGATTTTCTCCTAAGTAGAGGGTTATGAATGTTTCTAGCGATCCCATTATTCTACTTGGTGAGGGATGATCACACAGAGGATTGGAAGCGAGGGTAGGATTTTCCTATGATGCCATTATTCGCCTACAACCTTTGATACATTGAGAGGGAAGAAGCGGGGATTCGGTGGCAAACACCATCAATACTCACGTCTCATACCTTGACATGTATATGCGAATCTAAAAAGAAAAAAAAAGAAAAAAAAAAGAAGAAGAGAACAAAATAAGAAATAAGTCTGGGGGAGAGAAAGTGATACAAAAAAAAAGTGTGAAATTGGATGGTTCCTTGTCATGATATTGTATGGGAAAGAATCTAGAAGGTTCTTGGTATTAATCACAGCGATGAAACTGGCGATGATGGGCTTAATTGAATGAAGCTGCAAAATAATGTGTGTAGTCTGGGGAAGCTGCGAATGTCTACGGAGAAGTACATGGTGGTTAGATTTGGATCTGGTTAGGTGACATTTGGGTGCTTGGGAAAAGGGTCATTGCAATGTTTCATGAACATGTGAGTCTCCGTATTTTCAAACCTCTTTCTCTGGTTTAGTCTTCTATTTACTTGAGGGCAAGCAAAGGCTAAGTATGGGGGAGTTGATATATCATGGTTTTTACCCCTTGTAAGCCATGATATAAGTCCGTTTTATAGAGTCTTTCTACTATTTTGTAGTGTTTTAGAGTCGTTTACAGGTTTTAGCACGTTTGGAGCATAATTGGAGATATTGGAGCTTTCTAGAGCATTTTGGAGCAAAACAGAAGTTCGTGTAGCTGAGTACCCGATTTGAAGCCCTTGTATCGACCGACACCACCTGGTGTCGATCGATACTGACACCATGAAGGAAGGAAGCGCGTCATTATCCGAGTATCGATCGATACCACTCATGGTATCGGTCGATACCGTCGTCCATGGAGAAGGAAACGCGACTTTTATGAAGAGTTGAAGAATTGCAAAATTTCCCAGAAGACTTTATTATTTACAATTTAGCCCAGAACGTGTTTTAGGAGTTTAAGTTAGGTTTTTAAGCCACTTTGGCTGAGGAGACTGGATTACGCTTTTTCTATTATGGGTTTTGTGAGAGAGCTTTCTCAGGGAGACAAGTCTGAGACTCTGTTCGTCCGAGAGAAGATTTCGAACCCTCTTGTTACTCTACTTTTTATTTATCTGAGTATTATTTCAGTCATGTTTATTGTTTCAATTACCATGTTTGAGTAGTTCTCTTTTAGGTTTAGGGTTCTCATAAAAGGATTTCTCTGAATGTTAGATATATCGATTTATTAGGGTTCATAATCAATTAAATTCTTCACCATAGGTTGTTCTTAGCGCTAATTCTAGCCTGATCACCTAGAACTTAGATCTTAGGTTAATTGATTAGGCACGAAAGTGCAATTGAATAACCTGACATAACCTATGGTGAGCAAAATAACTATCCGCAAATAAATTTGGTTTAGTTGCTTTGTGAACATATCAAACCTGAACTCTAAAGCTGGTTTAGATCTTTAGGATTAGCAAAGAAATTTGGAATTCTAGGACTTAGACTTAGATAATTCTCGCAACGAAAGTTGGTTAATTATAAGTTAGTGTTTTGAGTTCAAGAACCGTGCTAAATCTGAATCCTGATAGATTGATTTGTCTGCTTTCTCTGATTTCCTGAGAGATACCCTAAGCCTAGTTTTTTCCAGTGAATTTATAACCCACTTGATAATCCTCGTTGTTTTCTGTTTAATCTATTGACTTAGCTTAATTCAAATCTTGCAATCTATTGAGTGATATCTTGAGTCTTTGTGGTTCGACCCCTAACTTACTGCAACTATTGTTTTAGTACTTTAGGGTATTATATTTGAGCATATCAGGTACCCCACCCAAAACTTAACCTTTGTTCAAACCTCATGCAAGTCTCTTTGTGTCTTATGTGCAGATATGTGCAAAAACGCCGGAGAGGGAGGAACGACACAGTTTTCAGTCACTGACGAAGACAATACGCGATTGGTGAAGGTGAATTCAACAAAGACAAGAGCTTATTTCTGCCTTGGAAAACTCAAAAACATGGTAAATTTTCGTGCCCTTAAGATTATATCCAATAAAGGCGTTTCCCCCTTTCATAAAATATATATATATATATTTTCAAAAATAATCGAAAAAGGAAACAAAAGCCTAAAAATAGTCTAGGTTGGTCGAAATTATTATGAGGCATCCATGGTTCGTTTGTGAGAAATTTGTCATTCCAAGCCCATTGAAAATTCTAAGTCTGGGGGAATGACAGAAAACTTCTGTTTTTGGAGAACGGAGGAAGTGCAACATTTTTACGCAAGAAGAAGTGACTGTAAGCTGTGGTTAGCAATAGGTCCTTCCTCTCTTGCTGTTTTTCATAATATCTTGCACCCTCCGGTGAAATTACGGTAACCTGAAACACTTTTAACCTCACCTCTAAATGCCTTTAATACCTAGCCTCGATTGTCTTGGTTTAATCATTTTGATGAAAAGTTCACGTTTGCACTTAATAAATTTAGAGAGCTAGTTGACCAGATTTTTGGATTTTGAAAGTTTATATTTTGCATGACGGATACCGTGTACTAGTGTTACGGAAACTTCTGGTGAGAATTTTCTAGGCTAGGTTGCGTTTGATGTAGTTCGATGGTTATGGTTTAAAACAACGGTCTCCGAGATTTCTAGTTCCATATGATTTTTGTTTGATCGTTTCCAAGCTTAAGCTTTGTCTTGTTTGAGGACAAACAAGATTTAAGTATGGGGGTGTGATAACACCGTATTTTTACCCATTTTACTTAAGCTTTAATAAGTGTTTCATTCGCTTTTCAATGTTTTTAGTACGGTTTTTTCATATTCGTAGTGTCAAGACTCTTTTCAGGTTACTTAGGCGAAAACATTGCAAATTGGAGAAAAACCATATTTTCGGCTCAAAGTCAAACCGTCAGAAGTTCAATTCCCAAAGAGGTTCTTCTGACTGTTTGATCCAGCCCAATTTTAGAGATATTCAAGAAGGACCAGCTACCTTTCCATTCCAACAGATTTGAGGACGATCCAGCAGTTCAATCAAAAGATACATCAAGATCAAGACGTCCCAGCCGGCCACTCCCGCAGCAGTCCCAGCCGCGGCCAAGAGGCAATTCACTGCGGCCAGGAAGCCTCCACCTGCAGCCAAGTGAAGGTTCACCGCGGCCAGACTCCATGGACCCGCAATGGAAGCAGTTTTGTCTCGTAAGCCCAATTTGAAAGGCCCGTTCAATTCCCGTAACTTAAAACCCTAAAGACCGACGAAAAGAGAAGAGAAGACCTATAAATATGCCTCTTAGAAGATCTAATTTCTTGTGCTTGCTTTTACACCATTTTTAGTTTAGTCTTCTTCTTGCTTTTACTCTTAAACTCTTGTTCTTTACTTTTCGAGATTGGTGAAGAGGTTCTCACCGGACTTAGTTCTTAAAATCGTGAGGCTCCTTCATCAATCTCCTGCAATTTATTCAATCATGATTTTCATTCCATCTATGTTCGAGTAGTTTTATTGTTGGGTTTAAAGAATTTATCATTGGAGAATTCTATGTTCGATAAGGATTTCACGAGATAAAACCCTACCCGATTTCTAGAGCTCTTTCTTATAGATAGTTGTTAATGCTAAATCTAGCGTCATGAACTAGAGGTAATTCATAGGTGTTAAGTACCACCAAAAGTGATGGATCTAAAAACACCCGAATCGTTTATCTATAAGAGCATGTACGTCGTAAGATTTCGAAAGTATACTTACGAAGTATCGTGAACTAAGAAGAACCAGCCCGAACATCACGATTTTCCGCGCGGCCAGAGACGAAAGCTACTGGTCGAGTGTATAGATTGTTGGTGCGTAGGATGTACGAAAGTAGGCTACGCCGTTTATTCTGTTCAGTTCGTGGAGTTGAAATCTAGAAACAGTTACTAAAATCTTAGTGACCGTGATTGACTCGAGCATACCCCTAGATATTCATGTCGACCCAACACCGTTTTATCATAGTTTATAAATTGTTTTTCCCGTCTTATTTTCAAGCCATCGATTTTCATCTCTATTTTAGAAGCAATTTTCCGTTTTACGTTCTTTACATTTTCGTGACAAAAAACCCTTATAAAAACTTATTCTCGTCATAGGCTTCCCTGTTATTCTCTGTCTATGGTCTCGCATAACAAGCTCTTTCTCCCTGTGGATCGATACCTAAAGTACTACAACGCACGTCTGTGAACTTGCAAAACCTTTAGGTTTATAAATTTAAAACCTAGAGTTTCGGAGACGAACCGACGCTACCAGAATGCCTTGCTCTCATGAAGTAGGTACGAATGTCTTCTCTACTTTCCTTGATGTAGCGGAAGAAAGTTTGTAGACAACCTCTTTCCCACACGTCCGAGAAAGGTATGAACATTGGGATGGATTTCACGAAATTGCTGAATTCGATCAATATTTCTCGTGAGATGCTTTGTGTCTTTAGCTCCTCGGATATTGGACTTGCAGGAGGTGTTGGTTCAAATACCGAGCCATACATCGAACTAAATCAGATTCGCGGAAGAACAACCTTGTGTCTTCTTCTTCAGAGTATTGTTCCTCGATTTCCTCGGATGATTTAGTAGAGCGAACCATGTTGCAAGGTGCAATAGAGTTTGGTTCCAAGTCTCTTGAAGTGTCTGTTGAAGCTTGAGAATCAATGGAGAAGACAGCTTGCTCGAAGGAAGGTGATCGTCCCTCGGGGGGTCCAAACAGAGACGAGCAGAAGCTGGCCGCATGTGGAGGAGGTGCACACGTGGTGGAATGCACGTCTGCCGCGGTCGGGAGGACGCACCCGCGGCGAATAGAGGTTTGGCCCCGGCTGGAGGGGTCGCACTCGCGGTGGGGGAATTTTGTGGGGAATGGCTCGGTTCGTCGTCTTCTTCATTTTCTTCAGGTATTTTCTGGTTCTAGGGAGTCATTTGGCTTCTCTTCTAGGTCAGGGGCAGGAACATCAAGTTTTGTATCATGCTTCTCATGATCTTTAGAAAGTTTCTCCACTTTCTCTTCCACTTCGTCAATAGCATATATATATATGAGTCGATCTAGTGTAAGATCGAGCTCCCTTGTCTTGTCTTTAACTTCTCCTACTCCTTCCCACAGCTCGAGGGTGTAGTCATAGGTGGTGTTTCTGTCATCATTGATGGAGTTGTCCAAATCTTCATGCTTGTAGTTCAAAATACGCACTCCATCATTAGCTTTTCGGATACAAACTTTCTGTTTTCCTTGTTCTTCTTCAACGAGTTACATCCTCTTGTTGAGTGTTGCAACATCTTTAAGGGTCTGTTCTTCAAGGATTTTGACGTGGGCAGCAAGATCATCGAACTTCTTGTTGAATTCGACGGAGATGGAATCTATCTTCTTGTTCAAAGCGGCTCTTGGCTTGCGATTCGATGGTTTTGTTGATCGTTACTCGGAGTCGCTCCAAGCGAGCGCTAAGTTCCAAGTTAAAGTCCTCGTGCTGGTTCAAGTTTTGATGAAGAAGGTGGTATGAGTTTTGTCGAGAGTTGACAAACGGAGACGCAAAAGGCTCGTCTCGGTAGTAAGGATGCTTGTAGCGTCCTCGAGAGTAGATGGTCGGTGCCGGTTTCCGATCCATGTAGAACGAATCACAGTTGGTGTGTGAGTCGTGAGAGTATTGACTACAAGATGGGTTGTAGCAACCCTGCTCGTAGTAGCGATCTCGCTCCATAGGCGAGTTCATGTTTCAAAGCCAGAAACGAAGAAAACCAAAAACGAAAATTAAAAAGAAAAAGTTTATTCTAGAGTCGATTTACTAACCTCTAAGGTGTGACAAAACGATAGTGATTTTGATCCTCGGTGGCAACGGCGCCAAAAACTTGATGTTGTTAGGGCTTAGCATAGCTTCATGTAAAAATATTAATAACCCTAGGTAACTGCAAGTGCACACCAGTGCGATGTAGTACTGAAGGTATCGATCCACATGGAATCTTCGCTTACCTACAGAACCTTAGAACCATACTTAGTAAGGAAGTCTAAGACGAAAAAAAGGTTTTTGGATAGGTTGTCACGATTTCTAGATGAATGCAAAGAAAGAAAATAAGACGCTACTAAAATAACAAAGACTTATGTTGAGTTGACGGGCATATCTATTGGATATGATCGATTCAAAACACGGTAACAAAGCTCTTAGTAACATTGATTATAGTAACCTAACAAACTAAACAGAATAAATGGCGTAGCCTACTTTCGTACATCCTACACACCAACACTCTATATACTCGACCAGTAGCTTTCGTCTCTGGCCGCGCAGAATATTGTGTTGTTCGCGCTGGTTCTTCTTAGTTCACGGCACTCCGTAAGTATACTTTCGTATCTTACGACACAACACGCTCTTATAGATGAACGATTCGGGTGTTTAGAGTCAGCATTTTTGGTGGTTCATAACACCTAAGATCAGATTCTAGGCCGTAACACTAGATTCCGCGTTAACAACGATCTATAGGAAAGAGTTCTAGAATTTGGCTAAGTTTATCTCGCGAAGATCCTTATCGAACATGTCGATTCCCTTCGATGGAGCCATTAAAAACTCAACGACGAATTACACAAACATAATTAAAAGCGAAGACATAATTAAACAATAAGCAAGAGATGGAAGAAGAAGTCTCGATTTTAAAAACTAAGTCCGTAGAGAACTTCTCTACCAATCTTGAAATGAAAAGTAAAGGTAAAATAATTGAAAAGACATAAACTAAGATTGCATAACATAAACTAAGATTGCATAATATAAAGAACATAATAGAAAAGAGGGTTCAAGAGAAATCTCTATCTCCCTAAACAAATAACGAAGAACGAAGAACAAAGAAAATAAAAACCCTAGAAAATCGTGATGGTGGCTGCCAAAGGGACATCCAAGAGGGGCACAATGAGGCACACGAAATTGGGGCTGCTAAGTACATATTTATAGGTCTTAAACTCTTGCTTTAATGGTCTTTAGGGTTTCCCTTGAAGAGAAATCGAAGTGGGCTTGAAACGGATTTGCAAACGGGCTTTTCGGGACGAAACTGTGTTGGCCGCGGGTCCAAGGGTTATGCCGCTCTGATACCACTTGATACGATCCTTCCCAGGAATCGGCACTCGAAGGCGGTAGGAGGATAATCCTTGACTTGGCGGAATTGTGAAACCGGATGTTAAGGTATTTTAAACCTTAATCCCCAAATTTACTTAAGACAACTCGATCAAACAAGGCGGTGGAACCGCTGCTGTAGAAATTTGTGGAGCAAGATGATAAGGTATGTTAAACCTTATGCCCAAGACTCAATGCAAAATCTCACAACTTTGGATGATAGAAGATTCACACAAAAGGAGATGAAATTCCCTTTGATAAAATTGAATTTGATAACTTTGAATCACATCAAGAAATCCAAAACTAGCTCACACAGAACTAGAAAAGAAGTTCACAAAGAACTTACAAAGAAGAGAATCTTCTCTTACTCTCAAATCGCCAATGGCAAAGGTTTTACAAAAAAAGTTCAAAGTTGATTTATTCTTACGTAGGTTACAACATATATAATCAAGCAAAGACTAACTCTAGTAAAAGTCTAACTAGAGTTGAGTAAACACTCATCACAATTTAAGCAAAAGAAAGTCAAGTTGCATAAGTCACAATCTTGACTAAACACACAAAAGAAAATACTTGCATAATGAACAGTGATTGACATGAATAGTGCATGTTTTTGGAACTGTTCAGAATAGTTCATTTCTTCTAGAATAGCTGCTGGATTTGATCATGGGATTTTTGGGCTTCTCTTGGGCTGGGCATTACATAAAAACATGGGGAAGAACAGTCTTGGTACTGGACTTGGATCTTGAATCATATGATGATGTTTTTGGGTTGTGTGCTCTTAAAACAAGTGAAGTTTCTCTCTTGGGCTCCCTTGGCTTTCTTGGTTGACGTTGTTGTTGCTGTGCCAAAGGATGATCAAGGTCTATGTGCTTAAGGTCTTTAGACAGCCCATCAAATGACTTAGCAGATTTCTTGTGTGTTGAACTCGTTTTTAGAAGCATAGCTCCCTTTAGATACGTCCTCATTGTTTAGCTGTTATAGGGCGATTGGGAAGTCGGATTGGGACGACCTTGGATGTTCTGGAAACTAGACTCAAATATCTTGAAAGTGATATGTGGCTCGTTTCCGGAAGTGGCGTGAACTGGTAGCGACGTTTGTTTGAATATCACCTTCGGATGTGAGCTCTTCATGCAAACGTTTTCTTCATTTTGGCCACGAATTTTGATCATCTTTTTGTCTTGCTCAGGTTAAAGCTCCTCCTTGGCTTTAAAAACACCTACAAGCTCAACCTCCTTGTTGATGGTGGCCATTATCACATCATCCCCTTCCTCTTGAAAAGGATTTGTTCTAAAATCTTATCGATTTTGATGTGATGACGGTATAAGAGCATGTTGTTGGAACGGTTTGGATGCTGTTGTTGTGTCCTCTAAGCGCTCACTCTTCCTCACAAGAAATTTGGATTGCCTCACGGTTTTTCTCTTACTAGCAGTGTTTGCTCCTTTCCTTTAAGCACGTAGTTGCTGATCTTGGTAGCTGGCGTGAGGAGTCATGGGAACTAGGATGCTCTTTTTGCCCTTGTGTTCAAAAGAAAAACGGTTGGTGAAGCCATCATGGGTTACTCTTCGATTGAACTGCCATGGTCTCCCAAGAAGTATGTGGCTAGCCTCCATGGGTAAGACGTCACACAAGACCTCATCTTCATACTTCCCAATTGCCAAAGTAACTAAAACTTGCTTAGTTACCTTCAAGTTTCTTTGATCGCTCAGCCATTGAAGATGATACGGGTGGGGGTGTCTCAACGGTTTTAAACCCAATTTCTCCACCAAGGTCGTGCTTGCCACATTGGTACAGCTCCCTCCATCAATGATGAGGCTGCACACCTTCTCCTTAACAAGGCACCTTGTGGGGAACAAGTTGTCGCGTTGCTCCTCTGTTTTTGACTCGTCTTGTACTTTCAACGTTTTCCTTGTAACCAACAAGTCTCCTTTAGGCGCATTCTTCTTAAGCTCTTCTATAGATACTGTTGAACTCGAGACTTCTTGTTTGGTCTCTACCGCACTGCTCTTTTTTAACACCTTAGCCCGCGGGTTTGGACAAGTATTCGCAAGGTGCCCCTTTTCCCGACACTTGTAGCATATGGTGTCTCTGTTTTTGGTGGTGGAGCTCTTGGCCTTCTCTTCCTTGGAAACGCCCCTCCTCTTGAGCGGTTGCTCTTGTGCTTCTTGCACTCGATCTTGTTGTACTCGCGGTTGATCCCGCCTTAGAGCTCGCCCTTGCTCTTTTCCTTCACGCAGTTGATCTCTCCTTGGGGCTCTCCTAGGTTCTTGTCTTTCACGGGTTTCCTTGGCGACCTCTCTTCATCTAACCGGCGGTTGATGGCTTGTAAAGACAGCGTCATTTCAGCCATCATAGTCTGATGATCAAAGCGAAACATTTTTTTTTTTGATTTTTCTTGATCTGTTTTTTACGGATCTTCTTTTTTTTTCTTTTTTTTATACTGAATAATACAGAAATACAGAATTACAAAATTAAAATAAAAAGATTTTGATGGTAAGATAGAAGGTGCAGAGATAAAAAGATGAAGAAGAAAATGATAAGAAATTGAAAATAGATGAAGTTGCAAAGAGAAGGAAGAAAACGTGATTAGATGAGAAAATGATAGAATGATAGAACCGATAATACCGGTCTTCAAGTGTGCTCTGATACCACTTGATACGATCCTTCCCGGGAATCGGCACTCGAAGGCGGTAGGAGGATACTCCTTGACTTGGCGGAATTGTGAAACCGGATGTTAAGATATTTTAAACCTTAATCCCCAAATTTACTTAAGACAACTCGATCAAACAAGGCGGTGGAACTGCTGCTGTAGAAATTTGTGGAGCAAGATGATAAGGTATGTTAAACCTTATGCCCAAGACTCAATGCAAAATCTCACAACTTTGGATGATAGAAGATTCACACAAAAGGAGATGAAATTCCCTTTGGAAAAATTGAATTTGATAACTTGAAATCACACCAAGAAATCCAAAACTAGCTCACACAGAACTAGAAAAGAAGTTCACACAGAACTTACAAAGAAGAGAATCTTCTCTTACTCTCAAATCGCCAATGGCAAAGGTTTTACAAAAAAAGTTCGAAGTTGATTTATTCTTACGTAGGTTACAACATATATAATCAAAGAAAGCAAAGGCTAACTCTAGTAAAAGTCTAACTAGAGTTGAGTAAATACTCATCACAATTTAAGCAAAAGAAAGTCAAGTTGCATAAGTCACAATCTTGACTAAACACACAAAAGAAAATACTTGCGTAATGAACAGTGATTGACATGAATAGTGCATGTTTTTGGAACTGTTCAGAATAGTTCCTTTCTTCTAGAATGGCTGCTGGATTTGATCATGGGATTTTTGGGCTTCTCTTGGGTTGGGCATTGGACAAAAACATGGGGAAGAACAGTCTTGGTTCTGGACTTGGATCTTGAATCATATGATGATGTTTTTGGGCTGTGTGCTCTTAAAACAAGTGAAGTTTCTCTCTTGGGCTCCCTTGGCTTTCTTAGTTGAAGTTGTTGTTGCTGGGAAAAGGGATAATCAAGGTCTATGTGCTTAAGGTCCTTAGACAGCCCATCAAATTACTTAGCAGATTCTTGTGTGTTGAACTCGTTTTTAGAAGCATAGCTCCCTTTGGATACGTCCTCATTGTTGGGCCGTTATAGGGCGATTGGGAAGTCGGATTGGGACGACCTTGGATGTTCTGGAAACTAGACTCAAAGATCTTGAAATTGATATGTGTCTCGTTTCCGTAAGTGGCATGAGCTGGTAGTGATGTTTGTTTTAATATCGCCTTCGGATGTGAGCTCTTCATGCAAACTTTTTCTTCATTTTGACCACGAATTTTGATCATCTTTTTGTCTTGCTCAGGTTCAATCTCCTCCTTGGCTTTAAAAACAGCTACAAGCTCAACCTCCTTGTTGATGCTGGCCATGATCACCTCATGCCTCCTGGCCACGGGTGGAGAGCTTCTGCCCGTGGTGAAATGGCTTCTGGCCGCGGGTGGAGAGCTTATGCCCGTGGTGAAATGGGACTTCTTGATCTTCATATATCTTTTGATTGAACCGTTGGATCGTTTTCAAATCAGTTGGAATGGAAAGGTAGTTGGTCCTTCTTGAATATCTCCAAAACTGGGGTGGATCAGACGGTGAGAAAATTTTATTTGAGGGTCGAACTTATGACAGTTTGACTCTTAGCCGAAAATCTGGTTTTTCTCCAATTTGCATCGTTTTTACTTAGGTTACCTTAAAAGAGTCTTGAAACTATAAATATGCGAAAACCGTAATAAAAGCATATAAAATCGAATGAAACACTTATTAAAGTGTTCTAAAATAAGCGATAAAATGGGTAGAAATACGGAGTTATCACCCGACGACCTTTCTCCTTTTTCTTAGGGGCGACCTACATTTAAAATTACAGTTAATTAGAATTTTTTAAAAATTAAGGACTAAAACTTATTAAGTACTAAATTATTCTATATACCTCCTCGAAAATCCGGTCAATATCGGGTGTGGTCAACCCTCCAGACTGGACCGACAAACCGCCAGATGATAGCTGAGAGAGCTGTGTCTCTCGCTCGGTGACCTTGGAAGTCACCTCGTTGAAGATCTGCTCGCCCTTTTCTGAAACGAAGGGACCATTCTTCTTCCGGTGCGTCCGCTCAAAAACCTTCGTAATGGGAGGGAGTACGCCTCCGTCTTTGACGGCCTAAGAAAAAAAGAAAATGTTATTGATCAAATCAAGTAAATAACATAAACGAAATAATTTCAATAAATTTAATTACCATTTTTAGACGAACACCCTTAAAGGCGTTTGGCTGGCTGTATGAGGCAAAGCCACAGGTTTTCCGTCCGGACCAACGGTGTTGCGGGAATCCGAACACTTCTCCGCAGTTCTCATCTACTGCGGATTCACCCAATACTGCACCAAGCCGTCCCATACTGCTTTATCCATGTACAAGGGCTTTGCTTCATCGCCAACCTTTTTCCATAGTTTCTTCCAATCACCAACTATCCCTTGGATGCGATACTTCACCCTCTCGAGGAACAATTTTTCAACCTCGTCATGAATCGTTAGATCCCAGTCATATTTTTGTTGTATGAGAAACAAAAATAATTAAATATTTTATAAAATTATATTAACTATATATATAAATATAATAAAAATAATGACAAAAAAATATTTTTGTTTATACGTACCGCAAACATCTTGAACCATGTCTCCTTGACGTGTGTTGGGAGCTGTTTCCAGTTGATATGAGGCTCGGAAAAATATTACTTGATGATGTCATAAACGGTGCATCCAACTTTGCATTCAATACCAAACCTAAAACATTCAAAAAATATATTAATTAAATATAAATATGTAATAATAAATGTAATTCAAAAAAAAAAAAACTTTACCATTCTGCACCGTCGGTATGCTCCGGGTCTAATCTCTTAAGCCTATGTCGGCCTGGATGTGCAAGCAAATCATGGACCGTCATATGTGTGCACGTCCTCCACCTTGCGGAACTTGAGGTAGTGGTGGCGGTGGAGCACTCTGTGTTTGCGTCGGCGTGACGAAATCCGTCTCCGTAGCAGAAGAAGACGCGGGCTGTCCGCTAGCCGATGTCCCAACAATCTCACTCAAAAACTGAGCGTAGTGGGGAGGACGATGACACATCTGCATAAAACGAACATAAAATTACTATCTATGTAATTATATTAAACTCCTATTTTCTATTTTTCTTATGTTCCTATCTATCAATTTGATTATGTTTCTATTCACCTATTTCGTTTCATTCCTATCTATACTAACCTAATTTAATAACAAATTTAAAATTTTACCTCTTTATTGCAAGGTTTTCGCGGAGGAGAGGGAGAAAAGTTTTGTTGAGATTTGAGAGAGTGAAGAATGAAGATATGAGTGTGTGTTTATATAGAATTTGTGGTCGTCGTAAAATGGTCGCAAATTTACGACGATTTAACGACAATTCCTTGCAAAATCGTCGCAAAACTGGAATTCAATTTTTTCATTTTTCCACACGCGGTAAATTAAATTCATGGTTTACGACGATTTTACGAGGATTGTCGTAAACTATGAATTTATTTTTTTGGTTTTCCCAAACGCGGGAACAGTCAAAGTTTTTCATTTTCCGACACAGTAAATTAAATTCATAGTTTGCGACGATTTTACAACGATTCCTTGTAAAATCGTTGTAAATTACGACGATTTAGCGACAAATTATTGTTAAAATACAATTTAGGGTATATGGCATAGGTACGACGATTGTTACATTGATTGCAACACATCAAAATCCATCTAAATGTTTATCGTAAACCCTAAATCATCAAATCATCTATATATTCATCGAGATTGAAGAAAGACTAAAACATAGAGTTTGCGTACATGGTAGCTTTGCGAAGAAGAAGTAGTAAGACAATGAGTTTGCGGAGAGAACAATGATTGATCGAGTTTCCATTTCCGATCAATTCAATAAACTCAAGATGGATTTCAATGAGAGTTGCAAAATACAATGAGATGTTAAGATGTTAAGGTTTAGGGTATATGGCATATGGTTTAGGGTTTAGATGGATTTCATAGGAATCATTTACGATGATTTTACGAGGATTTCTATGAAAACGTCGTAAAATCGTTGTAAATTTACAACGATTTTACGACAATTCATATGGAGTCCCATGTAAACTTTTACCTTATTCCCTAAACATTATTGTCATGAGGGTTAAGGTTTAGGGTTTAAGGCATATGGAAAAGTTTTTGAAAGATTTCTATGAAAACGTCCTAAAATCGTTGTAAATTTACAACGATTTTACGACGATTCATATGGAATCCCATGTAAACCTTTACCTTATTCCCTATACTCTAAACATTATTGTCACGAAGGTTTAGGGTTTAGGGCATAGGGAAAAAGTTTAGAAGGATTTCATAGGATTCGTTGTAAAACCGTTTACATTAAGTTAGTTTCTCCTCGGAAGCTTGTGTCTTCATACCTCTCCGCTTCCTCTTCTTCTATTTCACAATAAATGAATTGAGAGAGACTTAAATTTCACAATAATTACTGACTTATTAACGAAAAACATTATTAATACATTAATTTTTTCAAGTTTGAACCCTAGCTAACACAATATATACAATACAAATTAATCACTCGGATTCATTTCCGGACGACGACACATCCGATTCCTCATCATCTGGTTCATCACTTTCTTCGAACTCATCTTCCTCATCTTCTTTCTCGGTATCGTCTGAGAGATATTCAACTTGGCTGTTTTGAGGATCTATTCAATATATTCAACTACAAGTTTCCTCGTACAAAAACCGGTACACCTAACTTATATATCGTCGGGAAATCGTTGTTATATTTCAACGAATATGAGTCCTTGGTAATTCGTCGGTAATTGACGACGACATTACAACGTTTTATAGAAACCTCGGTAAATCGTCGTAAAATCGTCGGTCATCGGACTGAATTTGACAGCAATTTTACGACGAAAAATTTTGCCCCAAAGTTACGACGAATTTACGACGATGTTGATTTACGACGAAATAAAATTGTTGCAAAAAATCGATGATAAAACTGTGTTTTCTTGTAGTGATTCACACAAAAATGTAATTTGAGACAAACGCAATCAAATAATCATGTCCTCAAATTTGGTTAATGGATCTTAAAATTGTTTGTGTTGTGTCATTGTGTGAATAGGTGAGAAGGAAGAGTGGCTACCAGAAGCGTTCGAAGAGAAGACGAAAGAAAAAATATTGATAATTGGATAAGAAACCCATGATATATGGAATATGAATTTTTTTCTTTGTCAAAAATGATAAAAAAAAATATTTTGTTAAAATAGTATTAGATAATTATAAATTTAGGACTTTATCATTTAACATAAAATAAAATAAAAATCTAATTAGATATTATTTAGTTATGAAGATATATATCCGTAAATTTTATGTTTATTTTTTATTTTCAATAAAATTTATCTTTTAAATATTAAAATTATAATGATTTTTAGTTATGGTTTTAGTCATTTTAATATAAGAAGTGTAGTTTAAAAAAAGGTTAAAATTGATATACTTTTCAAAATATAATCTTCTTTGAAAGTATTTTTTTCAAATTTTCTCTACTTTTAATCTAATGTAGGTCAGTTTAATACCAGTTTTTTAATTAAATGGGTCAAAAAGCTCTTCCGTCCATTTGAGAAAAACCTCCTCCTTCTCTCCTGTATCTTCTAAGTGTCTTCTTCCGGTGACCGGCACCTGGCGGCTCCTTTAGCGCCGATGTCGGGGTTAGGGCTCTTGTTGTCTCCTTTTTAGCATCTGTCTTTGTCCTTATGGCTTGGGTTTTGTCCGGAGAGTGGAGGCCTATGATTTCGATCATGGTTTAGAGGATTTTTCAGATCTAGGTTTAGTTTGATTTTTTTGATCTCGTAGTTGCTTAGCTGGTTCTGTCTTGTTGATGGTGTGGCGAAGCTTCTTTTGCTGGTGACTTAGGCGAGTTGACTTCTAGATCTAGATATGTTGTTTCTTCTTTCTTCTCCCTTCGATTAAGACCTCGTTTTCTTTTCTTTTTAGTGTTTCTTTGTGTCTTGAACCATTGATGTGGTTTGGGCAGTTGGTCTTTTGTCTTTTGTTTGGTCTTGCCTTGAACTTTCAGGCGAAATTGAGCGACTTTGTTTTGGTTTGTTTGTTTCGGTTTCCCTTTGTTGGGATTAGATTGTGCCTTGCTTGGGCTTTGTTTCTCTTCTTCGGTTAAAGTTCATGTTTTTAGCTGGGGATAGAGCGTGTGTTTGGGGATTTCTTTTCCCCCGTAGTTTTTTCGTCTTTTCATGTTTAAATCCTTGCTGGTTTGTGGCGATTCAAAGTTTATTGCAGGTTCCGTTTGTTTTGATGTTCTATTGAGAGTTTCTCCGTGAAGCTAGCTCATACGGGATATTCTTGACAAAGGCAAATAAAAAGAAGGAAAATCATCACTTGTGGAAAATGTCAGGTTTTTGTTTTTGAGTCATCCTCAAAAGTGTTAGCCCCCCCCCCCGTCTTGTGCGGGAATTCCTTTTGGTGTTCTTCGTACCACTTGATATCACAAAGCCGTGAATGGTAGTATCAATGTATCATCGAAAAGTCCCAACCTCGTTGTGTTGTAGGTCCGGGAAAGAGCATTGTTCTCTCTTTGTATTTTAATCTCGGTTTATCCTTTGACTTGTAATCTGTTCACAATCAATGATCAATAAATTTCCAGTGAAAAAAAAAAATTAAATGGGTCAAAAAGAAAAGTAAGTGTAACAACGAGCCCACTAAAATTTTGAAAGAAGAAAAATTAAACCTAATTGTAACAACGAAGATACGACGGCGGCTCAACGGCAAAGGCATACGGCGGCAGCTCAACGATGAAGGCGTTTGTAACAAGGAGCAGATTCAGTAGCATTATCGGCTCTCTCAGCTCTCTCAGCTCTCTCAGCTCTCTCAGCTCTCGTCTCACCAAAGAAACTGTAAAGTCCTTCTCTGCAGTGACCACTCACCACAGATACCACCAGGAAACACACAGTTTTCTGGAGCCAGAGAGCTATATCGGTAGCTGGGAAACCCGGAGCGATCCCAGAGAGGCTGAGAGAAGGCTTGCACAGCTTGGTAGAAATTATGCAAAGAAGGTAAAGGTGTATCGTAAAGAGTACATACATGAAATTGAGATTCTTCGTGTCGACAAGCAGCGTAAGGATGAGGCCAGATTGCAGGCTGAACGAGCCGCCAATGAGGAGAGGCGGCGATTGAAGGCTGAGGTAGCTAAGGTCACGGCTGAGGAACGCAAGATCGCCGAGCAAGAGTTCAGGAAAATCCTGGTACACTCACTTCCTCTCTTCTCAATTTCTTCTTTTGCTCTGTTACTTATGCTTCAGGGGTACTGATAAACAAAAGGGTATCTATGCTTTGCTGAAGAGAAAGCTTAAAATTGTTGCTTAACCTCAAGTGGAGGTTTTGATGAATCCTGTAACCATCATTAGCTGTTGTTCTGGTAAACCTGTGGCCTCTTACCTGTAAATTAAACATAAGATGGATCTTGATGCTTTCGATGAGAATTCTTTTCAAGGCAGTGAAACTTATTAGATAGAGGTTCCATTTGTTTGATCTTGAGGTAGAGGTGAGGTAGAGGAAACACAGTACACATACACACTCATTCTTTTCAAAGGAGTGTTCACTGATTCATAAATTCATTTCATCTACTCGTGGATGCAAACTAGCTACTCTCAGGTTTCTGATTCTAGTTTGAGTTCGTTTGTTAAAGGTATACAAACGGCAAATCTTTCTTTTTACATATGGCGTTTGCAAACAAAAAATGTCTCATTTTTAATATGTAAACCCAAACGCAGAATTGGCGTTTGGAACAATCTAGACCTTAGTCATGACTGATTTTGATAAAACGTTTCTGGTCACATTGAACAGTTACTCTGGATCATATTGGTGGCGTTTTGTGCAGCTTTGGTGATTCAATCTCTAGCTGCAAGTTTTTAAATGTTGAGAGCATCAAATTTTCCTATGTAGAGTTTCAGCTAAAAAATTTATCTTTATCTTCCTCAGAGAAACAGAGAAATTAGTGGTTTCACGGTTGATTCGTTTCGATCGTACAAATTGGGATCTGCTTCAAGCCCTAGCTTATCAATATGGAGACGAAAGAAAGAAATGAGCAAAGAAGGTTTAATCGCTGCTAAGGAACTCAAGCGTCTCCAAACCAAAATGGTTCGACTCGATCGATACATTTGTTCTCATGTCTCTCGTCTCCTTAAATCCGATCTCGTTTCTGTTCTTGCCGAATTCCAGAGACAAGACCAAGTTTTCCTTTGTATGAAGGTAAAATGAAATTTCTCATAAGTATTTAATTTCAATATGCATTTTAAAGTTAAATTTGATTTTGAGTATTTTTCTTCATGATACTATATCAATTGAAAATAGAAAATTGTCTTTCACTTATTTATTTATTGTGTGCCAATATTATTCATTTTGTAAACTCGTATAATGGTAATGTTTGTTCAAAAAAATTATATGTGAAGCTGTAAAAAAAAAAAAAAAAAAAAAAACAGGAGGAATTAGTAGTTTGGATATACATTTTGTTGATGGTGTTAATGTTTATCTTTTTCCCACATTTGATTTTTGATGTTTAATTTGGTTTAAATGTTTTTATTTCAGCTCTATGAAGTTGTGAGAAAAGAAATATGGTATCGACCAGATATATTCTTTTACAAAGACATGTTTATGATGTTTGCAAGAAACAGGAAAGTGGATGAAACCAAGAAAGTATGGGAAGATTTTAAGAAAGAAGGAATTTTGTTTGACCAACATACATTTGGAGACCTTGTTCGAACGTTTTTGGATAATGAACTTCCGGTGGAAGCAATGAGATTGGACGAAGAGATGAGAAGTTCTCCCGACCTGCCTTTGTCTCTACCCTTTCGGGTTATTCTAAAACGACTTATTAGTTATCCTGAGTTGAGAGGAAAGGTAAAGAATGATTTCTTGGAGCTTTTCCCTAGAATGGTTGTGTATGACCCTCCCGAGGATTTGTCCGATTAAAATGAAAAAAATGCAAGAACATTTAACGATCTTGAATAGAAATGTATAATTTTATGTCGACAATATGCATTATGTGGATTTGAACTTGGGTATGTGTGAGGTAATGATGACACTAGTACAATCCACTACTAGGCTACATATATCATGTTTATGCTTAGTTTAATTAGTGCTCGATTTATCTTATTATTAGTTATGATATGTACTTCTGTTAATAAAAATAAGATCCATCGTTTTCTTGTTTTCGTTTTATAGCTTTGTCTGAAAGACTTTTTTTGTTAGTTATTTTTTTATTTTTTTTTATTTTTTGGTTTAAATGTGAAACTTATTGATCATGTAAAAAACATATACAAGAGTGTTTGTAGGAAAACTATAGAGAGGAGATACAAATTATGGACCATAACGGTATAGTAAGCAACCTAGAATACCGCTAGAATGCTTTAAGAAGCAGAGCATACCAAGGGACTTCAAACCATTGTTGTAGAAGGCCATGGATCCGCAGATTAGTCGAGTAATCCCAAGGAGGAGTTTCGGTTACGAATGAGCTTTTCGATACGCCGGGACAGCCGATTTACATCACAATAACCAGAATTGTGGTTTCGAGAATTACATTATCTCCAAAGCTAGTAGATCGTAATTTGCAATGTAAGTCATATGAGGTTTGTACAATTGCGATTCCCTGCAAAATCCACAATATCTCGCAAAGTATCAGTCCAGTCAGGGTCTAGGCGATCTCGAAGAAGCTTCCCACCAATATTAGACCACATAGTGAAAGAGTATGGACAAGCGAAGAAGAGATGATCGCACGTCTCATTTGGCTCACCACAGAGCACAGAAGGCTGATATGCTCCCCATTTTCTCATACGATATCTCGTCGAGAGTCTATTCCGAACCGCCAGCCACATAATAAATCTGCATCGAGGAATTCCCTGAGAAAACCATATTGCTCTCTCACCTGATTCCAAGTGTGGTAAGATGAAAAAGAGGCTTTAAATCCTCAATGTCGTGGCGCCATAGAAAACGATAAGGCTCATTGGTTCTAACTGGGATCGGTTGAGCTTTGATAAGCTCTATAACCGGGTAAAGATGATGAAGTCTAGTGTGGCGCATCTTCCAACCAGTCGGACCAACTGCATCGATGACTGAGGCATGCAACAGAAGCCTAGGAAAACAAGATTATCTGTGCAAAAGGTGCATTTCTTCAAGTTTGCAAAGAGTTTTTCATTTCTCAATACACCTAAAACAGATCGCACATGCTCTAAATGATCATCTAAGTTCTTGCTGTAAATTAAGATATCATCAAAATATACAACAACAAAGATTCCAACGAAAGTTCTCAAAACATGATTCATTAGCCTCATAAATGTACTAGGTGCATTAGTTAACCCAAAGGGCATCACTAACCATTCTTACAATCCATGTTTTGTTTTAAAGGTTGTTTTCCACTCATCTCCCTCTTTCATCCTAATCTGATGATATCCACTTTTAAGATCTATCTTGGAGAAAATGCAAGAACCATGTAATTCATCTGGCATGTCATCTAAACGAGGGATAGGATGGCGATACTTTACCGTGATGTTGTTGATGGCGCGGCAGTCAACACACATTCGCCAAGTTCCATCTTTCTTAGGAACGAGCAGAACATGTACAACACAAGGACGCATGCTTTCCCGGATGTGTCCTCTTTCCATAAGCTCATCAACCTGCCTTTGTAGCTCTTTAGTCTCCACCGGATTGGTTATGTATGCAGGCCGGTTTGGGAGTGAAGCTCCTGGCATGAAATCGATCTGGTGCTCAATCCCTCGGATTGGTGGCAAACCGCTCGGATTGTCCTCGGGGAAGACATCTTCAAAGTCCTGCAAGACATAAATAAAACTGCTCGGAAGTTCTGGCTCAGGATTAGTTAAGCTCGTGAGAGCTCCCTTGTACATAAGTACAATCACAGCTTGCTCAGAAAATAAAACCCTCTTGATCTCATTAGCACTCGCTAATAGACTAGAGTGTTTCCTCTCGGGTTTGCTCTCACAGGCCTTTAACTCGGTTTTTCTCAAGCTCTCACTCTCTTTTTCTTTCTAGTTTTTAGTGTTTTGGACACTCTCAGTTTCTTCCTCTTTTCTTTTCTCTCGGATCTTTTGATCTTGATAGATTTCTTTTGGCGTTAAAGGGACCAGAATGATCTTCTTACCTTTGAAAGCGAAAGAGTGCTTGTTTGTGAGGCCGTCATGAATCACCTTGCGATCAAACTGCCAAAGTCTTCCCAAGATTATATGTCCAGCCTCCATAGGCAGCACGTCGCAAAGAATCTCATCCCCATAGGTTCCTATCGACAAAGGAACCAACACTTGCTTGGTTACCTTCAGGTTTCCCTTATCATTCAGCCACCGAAGGTAATACGGTTTGGGATGCTTCTTTGTTTCCAGGTTCAGCTTTTCTACCATTGTGATGCTTGCCACATTCGTACAGCTCCCTCCATCAATGATGAGGCTGCAGACCTTATCCTTCACAAGACACCGTGTGTGAAACAGGTTCTTGCGCTGCTCTTCTTTTTTTGCCTTGTCTTGCACGAGTAGTGTTCTCCTTGTAACTACTAGCAAGTCTCCTTTGTTTGCGTATTCCTCAATCTCCTCCATAGATGGTGTAGCATCTGATTCTTCTTCCTCCTTAGTTTCGATCTCCCCATTCTCTCTCAACACCATAGTCCGTTGGTTTGGACAAGCGTTTGCATAACGTCCCTTTCCTTTGCACTTATAGCACTGAACATCCCGGTTCCTAGTGTTAGAACTCTCGGCTCTCTCCTTGGGGTTTGTAGAAGAAGTTGGAGAAAAGACTTAAACTCGATCCATACCTGGTTTGGAATCGGTTCTCGGCCTAAAGGTTGGCTTCTCTTCCTTGGAGTAGTTCGGTCTCATGCTAGATCCGAATGGTTGGCGTGTAACACCCCTCCTCTTGAGCTGCTGCTTGACCAAGATGGCTTTATGAAGCATCTCCTCTAGTTCCACATAGTGCTGCATCTCAAGCCGGTCCTGAATATCTCGACTCAGGCCGCTCATGAACCTTGCCATAGTCGCCTCCTTATCCTCCAAAATATCAGCTCGAATCATGATAGTCTCCATCTCTTGGAAATAATCTTCGACACTCATACTCCCTTGAGTGAGTCTCCTTAGTTTTTGATGGAACTCTCTAAGGTAATGGATGGGCACAAAGCGTTTCCTCATGATCGCTGTCATTTCTTCCCAAGTATCCACCGGGGGCTCTCTACGACGCCTTCTACTAGTCACCACTTGATCCCACCAATTAATAGCGTAATCAAAAAATTCAATGGTGGCTATTTGTACCTTCTTGGGATCGGGGTAGCTTTGATAATCAAAGACCAACTCGATTTTCTTCTCCCATTCTAAGTAAGCGTCCGGATCGTTCTTCCCATGAAATGGTGGAATTTTCAGTTTTAGTCCTCTTAGACTATCTTCTTCTCGGCCCCTTGCTTCTCGCACACGTCTAGGTCTTCCTTGACTACTATTTGAGGAGTGTCATGCAGCATCATGTCGCCTTCTTGCGTCTCTTGCACGTCGAGGTTGCTCTTGGTCTTCATTAGGCGAGTATTCCTCCTCGGTATAGTAAATAACGCCACCCACAGCCCTTGCTACTCTTGGCTGTACGCGTCCTCCTTCAACCGGTACAACATGCGGTTATTGTTGTGCATGCAAACGGTCCACTCTTTCATCGATTTCTTTGAATTCTGCTCTCATCATCCGCCTCATCTCCCCCATTAGTGCTTGCATTTGGATGTCTGAAAGTCTAGCTTGGGGATTGGGGATGGCCGGTTGTTGTTGATCACCTCCTTAATCAACTTTTGTTGTTGATCACCTCCTTGATCAACGTTTTGCTCATCTCGTAACATGGTGACCTGAAACAAGAAACAAACAAGATTAGTAGTAAAAATTCCTCACACACACAAGTGTTTCCCAAAGAATTTTTCCCAAGTGTTTCACTCTTTCACACAACACTCAAAATGTTCTCACAACTCACTTTCACTCAACGATTCTCCAAAGTTCGGATAGAACTAGACAAGCTTAGCTTAATGAATTTTTCCCAAATAACCAAAATGATTTGTCTAAAGACAAGAAGAAATTTAGATAGAAAGATAAGAACTGATTCAACAACTTAGAACAAAGCAAATAAATTAACTAGACTTTTATTTTTATTTTTATTTTTTTGTTTTCTTTTCTGTTTTTATAGAACTCGTTTTTTTATATATATATACTGAATATTACGAAATTTCTGATAAAATAAGCAAGATAGATAGTTTGAAGAAATGAAGAATTTCGATGTGAAGGTGAAGATAAAGGTGAAGATGAAAATGATAAGAAAGATAATACCAAGCCTTTGAGGTAGCTCTGATACCACGTGATACGTAATTGCCCAAAAACAATTCAAAGGTTGGTGACAGGATAATCCTCGACTCAGCTGAACCGCAAACAATCCAAATGAACAAGGCGGGGAATGACTTCAGGCCTAGAAACTCGTGGTGCAATGGGAAGAGATGCAAGAATCACTCTCGATATTTCTCAACGCTTGACACACTTAAACGCTCTCAAGAACTAAAATCGGTAGCAAGGTCTACGCACAAAGGTGATGACAAACCTTTATGAATCGACCAGTTGATTAATTGGAATCACACCAAGATAATCGAAAAGTTCACACAGAACTAAAGAGAATCACTCTCTAAGAAATCGCAAATCATTTGCAAAAGTTTATAAAATTCAAAGTTGGATGATTTATTTCACAAGGGTTTACAATGCTTATATAGGAACAACAAAAACTAACTCTAGTAAAAACTTAACGTTAGTTGAGTACACATCACTCATAAAATTAAGGAAAAGAAATCAACACACAATCATAAAAGAAACACACACTTGCATAAAAGAGAACACACTAAACACAACTTGCACAACTTGCAAATGGTTGGCGCATGAACAGTAACCCATGAACAGTGCACACGTTTTCACCCTTCTAGATCACCCCAAATAGTTTTTGGTTGCTGGATTTAGATCATAGGTTTTATGGGCTTGTTTTTGGGCTGGGTAATTCATAAAAACAAGTGAAGAACATTGTAACGCCCGCGTTCCGGAAAAATTGATTATTGGGGGAAATAATTAATTCGGGTTTGTTCCGGGGGTAGTATCGATCGATACTAGCCTGTATCGATCGATACCATCCGGGGTTTTTCTTTAGGTTGTCTTCTTCCTCTTCTCTTCTTCGGTGGATAAAACAATTCTTGGGTAAAAATCAGAGTTGGTCGTGAGAGAGAGAGAGAGAGGAAGGGAAAGAAAGAGCTTGGTGAAGCTTGGATCTTGCGAGATCAAGAGAGCTTGAGTTTGGAGAGAAGCTTGAAGAAGAGGTTGGAAGAGCTTGGTTTTGGCGTGAGCTAAGGGGGAAGAGAGGAAGGTCTTCTAGAGCTAGATCCATCCTATCTAAGGTGAGTTGTGACCAAATGTTAGCAATTAAGCTTGTGTGGTGCTTTGTTAAGCTTGATTGATGAGTTTGGGGCTTTGTCTTGGCGATTTCTGGGTTTAGATTTCGTGAAGGTTGTGAGTCGCAGGGGAGTATCGATCGATACTATGGGTGTATCGATTGATACCAGTCCCTTGTCGGTGGACTCGAGTTGTTTTAGTATCGATCGATACCAGGTGTTGTTTCAGTATCGATCGTTACAAGTTCCTTGTCGGTTGACTCGTGTTGTTTTTAGTATCGATCGATACCAGGCTTGTATCGGTCGATACCAGTCCTTGGTTGTGCCTTGAAAGCGTGTTGTGTGTTTACTTTTCAGGCGGTGTGTTTAGCTTTTCTTGGAGTAGAATTGCTAGGCGTTGGTTTAGTTTTTCATGGGATTGAATTGCTAATTGTGCTGGAAGTTTTAATTGGTGTTAATTAATTCTTCGTGTTGATAATTGCTGATTGTTGTGCTTGTTGGTAGCCTGTTGTTGGGAGGATCAATCTCACTCAGCGTTTGGTTAACCAAATGTTGATGCATCACTTTTGTCGATGCAGGTAAAGATAAGGCGTGATCGTGGAATCGAGGCAGTGAAGAGGGGATGACTAGGACTCGGGGTTTTTGTTGTTTTTGTTGTTGCTTTTGCTGTTATAGAACTATTAGCTTGTGTAAGCTATAGAACTTGTTTTTGTGTTGATTAATTAAAAAAAAAAAAAAAAAGGAGCGGTCGTTTCAGTTTGGTATCAGAGCCCATACGGTTCTAGGAGCCTAGGTGGTTCTAGAATAAATTGGGTGTTGTGTGGGGGTCTTAGAATCATCCTCTTCGAGCGTTGCGAGATTCCACGGTGAGTATCTTTATTGTGATGATTGTTTTTAGTTTTCTTAGCTTGTACTTCTGCACGTATGCAGATGGCTAGAGGGCGTGGTAGAGGTCGTGGCCGTGGTAGGGGTCGTGGCCGTGTGCCGGAGGAGCAGGTCGAGGAGTCGCGTGCGAGTCAGGTTGGGTATGAGGGCGTGGCCGGTGTGAGTGCCGTTGGGGCTGGCGTGAGCGCCAGTGTGGCTGGTGTTCCAGCGGGTGCTGCGGGTGATGCTCGGGCCCGAGATGATCGCATAGCGGATCTTTTGACGAGGTTGTTGGAGCGATTACCAGAGAGGGTACCGGCTCCGGCTCTTGTGGTTCCGGTAGTTGTGGAGGCTCAGCCTAAGGTGGCAGCTGCGGTTGCTGAGGAGCTCCCATCCTACCTTAGGATGATGGAGCAGATGCAGAGGATTGGCACGGGGTTCTTCTCTGGAGGTGCTAATCCTGAGGACGCTGATGCGTGGCTGAGGGGGGTAGAGAGGAATTTCCTCTCGAGTAGGTGTCCCGTGGGATACCAAGTGGACATTGCGGTCCATTATCTGGAGGGTGATGCGCATCTCTGGTGGAGGGGTGTGGCAGCACGGAGAGTTCAGGGCGTGATGGTTTGGGCGGATTTTGTGGAGGAGTTTAACTCCAAGTACTTCCCTCAGGAGGCGTTCAACCGGTTAGAGTCGAGGCTTGCGAGTTTGACTCAGGGGGATCGGTCGGTACGCGAGTATGAGGTGGAGTTCAACCGGCTCGGGTCTTATGTTAGACGAGCGGTTGAGAGTGAGTCGGCCCGTGTGCAGAGATTTATGATGGGTCTTCGGGTTGACTTGAGGAACCGTTGCATGGTGAGGGCTTTTTGAACGGTTGATGAGTTGGTTGAGACTGCAGCTTTGCTTGAGGAGGGTCTAAAAGACGAGGTGGTAGCGGTTACACCGAGTTTTCAGGCGAGACCTGTGCAGGAGCAGTCCTGTCCGAGCATAGGCGGTAAGCCGATGCAAGGACAGAAGCGGAAGCGGGAGAGAGCTTCGAGAGGTAGTCGGGGTAGTCCAGGTTGCTTTGGTTGTGGGAGCATGGATCATCGAGTGGCGAGCTGTCCTCAGAAGGGCGGAGTGCGAGTGGATCCTCGAGTGTGCTATCACTGCAAGGAGACGGGGCACATCAGGCCTCAATGTCCCCAGTTGCGGCAGAGTGAGACCACGGTGGTGCAGCCCGTCAGGCAGGTGGCAGCAGCGCCTCGAGTGTACTCCATCACCGAGTCCGGAGAGCCGAGTTCCAGGCCGATCACATGTATTTTTCTTAGACTCATCTAAGTTTAATTCTGTGTTGGGGAATGTCGTGCTTGTCGGAGTGTTAAGGTTCTCGGCACATGTATATGTGCATGGACCTTGTGTGTTGGGGGTGTAGAGTGTCATGTGCTGTTTGACACGGGAGCATCACATTGCTTCGTTTCCCCGAAGTTGGCCAAGAAGGCTAATCTTCGAAGCGAGCCTGGTGTGAGTTTGGGTTTCGTGGAGGTTGCCGGAGGGAAGCTCCTGAGAATTCACGGTCGGGTGCGAGACGTGGATGTTCAGGTAGCAGGAGAGTCCATGCCTGCCGATTTGATTATCTGCTCAGTGGAGCTCTACGATGTCATCTTGAGCATGGATTGGCTCGGGAAGTTCATAGCGCATCTGGACTGTCACCGAGGGCGAGTCGAGTTCGACCGAGGGAAAGGGAAGTTGGTGTATCAGGGTGTGAGACCGACTTCCGGGAGTCTCGTGATCTCGGTTGTGCACGCGGAGCGTCTGATCGAGAGGGGTTGCGAGGCGTATTTGGCTACCATTTCCTTGCCGGAGGCCGTCGAAGAAGCTAGGGTTCAGGATATTCGTGTGGTTCGTGAGTTCCAGGATGTGTTCCAGTCGTTGCAGGGGTTGCCACCGTCTAGGTCGGATCTTTTCACGATCGAGTTGGAACCAGGGACGGCACCGATATCCAGGGCTCCTTATACGATGGCTCTAGCAGAGATGGCAGAGCTGAAGAAGCAGCTGGCGGAATTGTTGAGCAAGGGGTTTATTCGCCCGAGTTCTTCACCGTGGGGAGCACCGGTGTTGTTCGTGAAGAAAAAGGATGGAAGTTTTCGGTTGTGTATTGACTACCGGAGACTTAACCGAGTCACAGTGAAGAACATGTATCCTCTTCCTCGGATTGATGAGTTGTTGGATCAGTTGAGAGGGGCTACTTGGTTCTCCAAGATTGACTTGGCGTCGGGATATCATCAGATTCCCATTGATGAGGTAGATATCCGGAAGACGGCTTTCAGATCTCGTTATGGCCACTACGAGTTTGTGGTGATGCCATTTGGGTTGACAAATGCACCAGCTGCATTTATGAGATTGATGAACAGCGTTTTCCAAGAGTATCTAGATGAGTTCGTGATCATCTTTATCGATGATATCTTGGTGTATTCGAGGAGCCGGGAGGAGCATGAGGTGCATATGCGTGTGGTTCTTTCGAAGCTGCGGGAACAGAAGTTATTTGCTAAGTTGAGCAAGTGTAGCTTCTGGCAGCGGGAGATCGGTTTTCTGGGTCACATTGTCTCTACGGAGGGAGTGTCGGTAGATCCAGAGAAGATCCAGGCCATTAGTACTTGGCCGAGGCCGAGGAATGCTACTGAGATTCAGAGTTTTCTCGGGTTGGCAGGGTATTATCGGCGGCTCGTCAAGGGTTTCGCGAGTCTGGCCAAGGCTATGACGAAGCTGACGGGAAAGGATGTTCCTTTCGTGTGGTCCTCGGTGTGTGAGGAGAGTTTCGCGGAACTGAAGGCCATGTTGACTAGTACTACAGTATTGGTGTTGCCTGAGTCGGGCGAGCCTTACGTGGTGTACACCGATGCGTCGGGAGTGGGTCTTGGCTGTGTGTTGATGCAGCGGGGGAAGGTTATTGCCTATGCTTCGCGGCAGCTGCGGAAGCATGAGGGCAACTACCCTACCCATGACATGGAGATGGCTGCAGTAGTTTTCGCTTTAAAGATTTGGAGATCTTATCTTTATGGCGGAAAGGTGCAGGTGTTCACAGATCATAAGAGCTTGAAGTACATTTTCACTCAGCTTGAGTTGAATTAGAGGCAGAGGCGCTGGATAAAGCTAGTGGCCGATTATGATCTGGAGATAGCTTACCATCCTGGTAAGGCTAATCTGGTTGCGGATGCGTTGAGTCGGAAGCGGGTGGCTTTGGCTCGGGAGCTCGAGGTTGAGTCTTTGGTGAGCGAGATTAGCACATTGCGCCTATGTGTTGTATCTCAGGAACCTTTGGGCTTAGAGGCGGCTAACCAGGCGGATCTTTTGAGCAGAGTTCGGTTGGCTCAGGTAAAAGATGAGGTTTTGGTTAAGGCTTCGAGAGCGGAGGGTTCTGAGTATCAGGTATCTGCGAACGGCACTATCCTTGTTAGTGGGAGGGTATGTGTACCTTTGGATGAGGCTTTGCGGCGAGAGATCCTGAGTGAGGCTCATTCGAGTATGTTCTCGATTCATCCAGGAGCGACTAAGATGTACCGCGATCTCAAGCGCTATTATCATTGGGTCGGGATGAAGAAGGATGTTGCTAACTGGGTTGCGGCGTGCAACGTGTGCCAGTTAGTGAAGGCGGAGCACCAGGTCCCGAGTGGTTTGTTGCGGAGTTTACCCATTCCAGAGTGGAAGTGGGATATGATCACGATGGATTTCGTGGTGGGTTTACCAGTTTCTCGGACCAAGGATGCTGTTTGGGTCATCGTTGACCGATTGACCAAGTGTGCGCGTTTTCTGGCCATTAAGAAGACCGATGGGGCAGCGGTTTTGGCTAGGAAGTACATGCAGGAGATTGTGAGACTGTATGGAGTACCGGTGAGCATTGTCTCGGACCAGGATCCTAAGTTCACATCGGAGTTCTGGAATGCGTTTCAGGCGGAGATGGGCACGAAAGTGCACTTGAGCACGGCGTATCATCCTCAGACAGGTGGGCAGTCCGAGAGGACCATCCAGACTCTGGAGGATTTGTTGAGAATGTGCGTGCTGGATTGGGGTGGTCACTGGGTGGATCACTTGAGCTTGGTAGAGTTTGCGTATAACAATAGCTACCAGGCAAGTATTGGGATGGCTCCATACGAGGCTCTGTATGGGAGGCCATGTCGTACCCCCTTGTGTTGGACACAAGTGGAGGAGCACTTTGGGTGCAAGTTTTGTTCAGGAAACCACGGAGAAGATCTGGGTTTTGAAGCTGAACATGAAAGAGGCCCAGGATCGGCAAAACAGTTATGCCGATAAGAGGCAGAAAAAGCTTATGTTTGAGGCGGGAGATAGCGTGTATCTCAAGATGGCCTTACTGAGAGGTCCGAACATGTCCATTACTGCGACTAAGTTGAATCCGAGGTATATGGGGCCGTTCCGGATTGTAGAGCGTGTTGGACCGGTAGCGAATCGGTTGGAGTTACCCGCGGTTATGCAAGCATTTCATAAGGTCTTCCATGTGTCGATGCTGAAGAAGTGTTTGCATAGGGGTGACGAGGTATTGGCTGAGATTCCGTCAGATCTCCAGCCCAATATGACCGTTGAGGCGAGACCTTTGAGAGTTCTCGAGCGGAGGGTCAAGGAGCTTCGTCGGAAGAAGATTCCGATGATGCGAGTTCTGTGGGACTGTGACGGGGTGCAGGAGGAAACTTGGGAGCCAGAAGCTAGGATGGAAGCGAGGTTCCGGAAGTGGTTCCAGAAGCAAGCTGCGGCTTGAGTTCCATCGAGTGGTTCCAGTTTGGGTTGTAGCTGTATGCCTTGTGTGTTTCATTTTGTATTTCCGTTGTGTGGAACGATGTTACATTATGATGTATAATAAGATGGATGTTCTTATTGTTGTTGTGAGAGTTGCGTGTTTCAGTTAAGCTTGTTCGGAAAAATGAGTCAAGTGACGGGACCGGGTTATTTCACTTAGCGGTTCTGTGTGGTGGGTCGGATTGCAGGCGTATGGTACTTGTTTGTTTTATTACGTTTGTATTGATGACCTACTGCAGAGAGTTGTTGGGTGTTAGAGTTAGCCTAGTGATAGTTGTCTTGACAAGTTTCTCTAAAGGGTGCGCAAGGGCGGTGCGATGGCCTGGTTATTGGTTATGCACGGCAGATATTCCGGGTACGGAATATGGGTGATGCCGGTGTTGCCTTGCGAGGATTTACACGGATCACGGGAGGTAGTTCAGTCGAGATGCTTATAGATGTGTGACTTATTGCTCGTTGAGAGGACTAGTTCCTCTAGTGCCGATAGCTCGCAGGACTGTGTGTCTTGAGAGTGTGATTGGCGATGTACCCAGGCTCGGAAGGTGTATAGCCTAGAGTGATACGTGATACCGTGGATTCGTAAGGAGTATATCCTAGACATAGGATATATTACCTAGAATTGAGTGGTATGGGGTATCGAGACTCTTGCAGGTTATATTACCGAGTGGAGTGGTATGGCAGATACCCAGAACTCGTAGATGCTGCGGTGTCTTGGGTGATGTGGTATGGTTGATACCTTGTGAGGTATGGTGAATATCCTGCGGGATATGGCAGATGCTCGGAACTCGGAGATGCTGCGGTGTCTTGAGTGATGGGGTTTGGCTTGTGTTTGAGCAATAAGTACATATGATGCCGCGGTGTCATAAGCATAGGGACTGAGTGGGAAACCTCGGAGGTTGGTATTGGACCTCGTGTGAGTGTTGAAATGGCCGGGTTGGCCAAGGTTTTTGTAATCGTTGCGACGATTAAGGTTCATTGGGAGATGAGCGGTAACGAAGATTCGAGGTCGAATCTATGTTAGTGGAGGAGAATTGTAACGCCCGCGTTCCGGAAAAATTGATTATTGGGGGAAATAATTAATTCGGGTTTGTTCCGGGGGTAGTATCGATCGATACCATCCGGGGCTTTTCTCTAGGTTGTCTTCTTCCTCCTCTCTTCTTCGGTGGATAAAACCATTCTTGGGTAAAAATCAGAGTTGGTCATGAGAGAGAGAGAGAGAGAGAGAGAGAGAGGAAGGGAAAGAAAGAGCTTAGTGAAGCTTGGATCTTGCGAGATCAAGAGAGTTTGAGCTTGGAGAGAAGCTTGAAGAAGAGGTTGGAAGAGCTTGGTTTTGGCGTGAGCTAAGGGGGAAGAGATGAAGGTCTTCTAGGGCTAGATCCATCCTATCTAAGGTGAGTTGTGACCAAAGGTTAGCAATTAAGCTTGTGTGGTGCTTTGTTAAGCTTGATTGATGAGTTTGGGGCTTTGTCTTGGCGATTTCTGGGTTTAGATTTCGTGAAGGTTGTGAGTCGCAGGGGAGTATCGATCGATACTATGGGTGTATCGATCGATACCAGTCCCTTGTCGGTAGACTCGAGTTGTTTTAGTATCGATCGATACTAGGTGTTGTTTCAGTATCGATCGATACCAGTTCCTTGTCGGTTGACTCGTGTTGTTTTTAGTATCGATCGATACCAGGCTTGTATCGGTCGATACCAGTCCTTGGTTGTGCCTTGAAAGAGTGTTGTGTGTTTACTTTTCAAGCGGTGTGTTTAGCTTTTATTGGAGTAGAATTGCTAGGCGTTGGTTTAGTTTTTCATGGGATTGAATTGCTAATTGTGCTGGAAGTTTTAATTGGTGTTAATTAATTCTTCGTCTTGATAATTGCTGATTGTTGTGCTTGTTGGTAGCATGTTGTTGGGAGGATCAATCTCACTCAGCGTTTGGTTAGCCAAATGTTGATGCATCACTTTTGTCGATGCAGGTAAAGATAAGGCGTGATCGTGGAATCGAGGCAGTGAAGAGGGGATGACTAGGACTCGGGGTTTTTGTTGTTNCTTGTATCGATCGATACCAGTCCCTTGTTGGTTGACTCGTGTTGTTTTAGTATCGGTCGATACCAGCCTTGTATTGATCGATACCAGTCCCTTGTTGGTTGACTCGTGTTGTTTTAGTATCGGTCGATACCAGCCTTGTATCGGTCCATACCAGTCCTTGGTTGTGCCTTGAAAGCGTGTTGTGTGTTTACCTTTCAGGCGGTGTGTTTAGCTTTCCTTGGAATAGAATTGCTAGGCGTTGGTTTAGTTTTTCATGAAATTGAATTGCTAATTGTGCTGGAAGTTTGAATTGGTGTTAATTAATTCCTCGTGTTGATAATTGCTGATTGTTGTGCTTGTTGGTAGCCTGTTGTTGGGAGGATCAATCTCACTCAACGTTTGGTTAGCCAAATGTTGATGCATCACTTTTGTCGATGTAGGTAAAGATAAGGCATGATCGTGGAATCGAGGCAGTGAAGAGGGGATGACTAGGACTCGGGGTTTTTGTTGTTGTTTTTGCTGTTATAGAACTCTTAGCTTGTGTAAGCTGTAGAACTTGTTTTTGTGTTGTTTAATTAAAAAAAAAAAAAAAAAAGGAGCGGTCGTTTCAAATATTGTTGGGCTGTTGTTCTTGGATCATGTTTTAATTGGCCTTGTTTTGGACTTGGATGCAAGTTAAAACAAGTGTTTGGGCTTGATCATGATTTATGTGCCAAATCCCTTCAAGTAGCCCAGCAATGGCCTTAGCAAGTTTTCTGGTTCTTGCTCTTATCATAGGTCCTTTCGGAACAAGCAATGTATCTTCTGGTTCAAGCTCACTCTCGGTTGCATGTTCAGCTACAAGCTCATCTTCCTTGCTGCTGCTAGTCACGATCACATCAATTCCCCTTCAGGCTTAGCTGGGGAAGATCAATTAAGCCAAGTTTGCCTTGAATGATGTTGCACACCTTTGAATTTGCAGATTTGGTAAAGATGTCATCAAGCTGATCAGAACTTCTTGTGTAAGTAGGAGAGATCATACCAAGTTCAACTTTCTCATAGATATGATGATAGTCCACTTCTATGTGTTTGGTGCGCTCGTGAAAAACAGAGTTTGAGGAGATATGAATAGCAGCCTGATTGTCACAATGCATGATGATAGGATGAGGAGTTTTGATTCCAAAATCCAAGAGTAGCGCATTAAGCCAAATGAGCTCATATGTAGTGTCTGCCATGGACCGGTATTCAGCTCCAACACTGGACCTTGACACCACCTTATGCTTCTTTCGTCTCCAAGTGACCAGATTTCCACCAACAAAAGTGCAGTAGCCTCCGGTTGATTTTATGTCCGTCTTTGGAAAACAATCAACATCAAAGTAGCCCACGATCTATGTGTGACCGTTCTTCTGCATCCAAATGCTTTTGCCCGGAGTTTCCTTAAGCTACTTGAGGATCCTTTCCACCATATTCCAGTGATGAATGGTTGGAGCTTACATGTGTTGGCTGACTTGGTTCATAGCAAAATATAAATCAAGACGGGTAATTGTAAGATAAATAGCTTACCCACAATTCTTTGGTATTGTCCAATGTTGTTGTAGAGTTCCCCCTCAGGTTCCCACTTACGACAATCTTTGTACTTCTCTTCAATAGGAGTTTTTGCTTGTTTGGATCCAAGCTTTCATGTTTCACTAAGAAGATCATGTGTGTACTTTCTTTAAGATAGAAATAGCCCTTTATCAGAACGACATACTTCCATTCCAAGAAAGTACTTTATTAAATCCACATCTTTAATATCAAAGGAAGTTCTTAGAGAAGACTTTGTATTTTGAATACCTTCTTTGTCATTACCTGAAAAAATGATATCATCAACATACATAAGGACAACGACAATACCATTTTCCCCCTAAATTGTAATTGATAAGCTTATGACCTCTTAAATCCTTTCCAATGAGTGTTTTAATGAGCTTGTGATACTGATATTCTCATATTTTACTCGTTTTAGCATGCATTCTACTTAGCGTTTTGAGTCACATGCATGCATAATCATTGTTTTCCTTAGTGTTTTGGTCTAAATTAGAGTCTAGCTAGGTTTCATTAAGTCCTAGTGAGTCTTGCATCATTTGGAGTGTTTTATAGGTGCTTGGAGTCATTTTGGAGAAGTTTGGAGTTATGGAGCATAAGAGAAGGAAGGGGTCATCCGAACCGTCCAAAAGAACCTGCCGAACAAAGGCTCTCTGATTAGCTTCGGAGGTGTTCATGAAAGTTGTAGAGGGATGAGTTATCTTTCTACCGGATTTTGAATCAAGTCATTCGGACCAGTGGTTTGGAAGATATGGTCTTTTTACTGAAGCCATGCCCGACTAGCCGCGAAGATGTCGAACAATACCGACCGGCATTGGGTCGGTACCATGGGTCGGTATTGCTCCAGAGACTTATACCGATCAGAAGCACTTCTCAACACCGACCCAGATCTGCTCGGCATGAAGGATCAGGAAGATTT
>PKMM01000947.1:95318-112633 GCA_002933915.1 Eutrema heterophyllum
AAGGACGGGAGTTTTCGGTTGTGTATTGACTACCGGGGACTTAACCGAGTCACAGTGAAGAACAGGTATCCTCTTCCTCGGATTGATGAGTTGTTGGATCAGTTGAGAGGGGCTACTTGGTTCTCCAAGGTTGACTTGGCGTCGGGATATCATCAGATTCCCATTGATGAGGTAGATATCCGGAAGACGGCTTTCAGATCTCGTTATGGCCACTACGAGTTTGTGGTGATGCCATTTGGGTTGACAAATGCACCGGCTGCATTTATGAGATTGATGAACAGCGTTTTCCAGGAGTATCTAGATGAGTTCGTGATCATCTTTATCGATGATATCTTGGTGTATTCGAGGAGCCGGGAGGAGCATGAGGTGCATCTGCGTGTGGTTCTTTCGAAGCTGCGGGAACAGAAGTTATTTGCTAAGTTGAGCAAGTGTTGCTTTTGGCAGCGGGAGATCGGTTTTCTGGGTCACATTGTCTCTGCGGAGGGAGTGTCGGTAGATCCGGAGAAGATCCAGGCCATTAGTACTTGGCCGAGGCCGAGGAATGCTACTGAGATTCGGAGTTTTCTCGGGTTGGCAGGGTATTATCGGCGGTTTGTCAAGGGTTTCGCGAGTCTGGCCAAGTCTATGACGAAGCTGACGGGAAAGGATGTTCCCTTCGTGTGGTCCTCGGTGTGTGAGGAGAGTTTTGCGGAACTCTAGTATTGGCGTTGCCTGAGTCGTGCGAGCCTTACGTGGTGTACACCGATGCGTCGGGAGTGGGTCTTAGCTGTGTGTTGATGCAGCGGGGGAAGGTTATTGCCTATGCTTCGCGGCAGCTGCGGAAGCATGAGGGCAACTACCCTACCCATGACCTGGAGATGGCTGCAGTAGTTTTCGCTTTAAAGATTTGGAGATCTTATCTTTATGGCGGAAAGGTGCAGATGTTCACATATCATAAGAGCTTGAAGTACATTTTCACTCAGCCTAAGTTGAATTTGAGGCAGAGGCGCTGGATCGAGCTAGTGGCCGATTATGATCTGGAGATAGCTTACCATCCTGGTAAGGTTAATCTTGTTGCGGATGCGTTGAGTCGGAAGCGGGTGGCTTTGGCTCGGGAGCTCGAGGTTGAGTCTTTGGTGAGCGAGATTAGCACATTGCGCTTATGTGTTGTATCTCAGGAACCTTTGGGCTTAGAGGCGGCTAACCAGACGGATCTTTTGAGCAGAGTTCGGTTGGCTCAGGAAAAATATGAAGTTTTGGTTAAGGCTTCGAGAGCGGAGGGTTCTGAGTATCAGGTATCTGCGAACGGCACTATCCTTGTTAGTGGGAGGGTATGCGTACCTTTGGATGAGGATTTGCGGCGAGAGATCCTTAGTGAGGCTCATTCGAGTATGTTCTCGATTCATCTAGGAGCGACTAAGATGTACCGCGATCTTAAGCGCTATTATCATTGGGTTGGGATGAAGAAGGATGTTGCTAACTGGGTTGCGTCGTGCAACGTGTGCCAGTTAGTGAAGGCAGAGCACCAGGTCCCGAGTGGTTTGTTGCGGAGTTTACCATTCCAGAGTGGAAGTGGGATATGATCACGATGGATTTCGTGGTGGGTTTACCAATTTCTCGGACCAAGGATGCTGTTTGGGTCATCGTTGACCGATTGACCAAGTGTGCACGTTTTCTGGCCATTGAGAAGACCGATGGGGCAGCGGTTTTGGCTAGGAAGTACGTGCAGGAGATTGTGAGACTGTATGGAGTACCGGTGAGCATTGTCTCGGACCGGGATCCTAAGTTCACATCGGAGTTCTGGAATGCGTTTCAGGCGGAGATGGGCACGAAAGTGCACTTGAGCACGGCGTATCATCCTCAGACAGATGGGCAGTCCGAGAGGACCATCCAGACTCTGAAGGATTTGTTGAGAATGTGCGTGCTGGATTGGGGTGGTCACTGGGTGGATCACTTGAGCTTGGTAGAGTTTGCGTATAACAATAGCTACCAGGCGAGTATTGGGATGGCTCCATACGAGGCTCTGTATGGGAGGCCATGTCGTACCCCCTTGTGTTGGACACAAGTGGGGGAGATGAGCACTTTGGGTGCAAGTTTTGTTCAGGAAACCACGGAGAAGATCCGGGTTTTGAAGCTGAACATGAAAGAGGCCCAGGATCGGCAAAAGAGTTATGCCGATAAGAGGCGGAAAGAGCTTATGTTTGAGGTGGGAGATAGTGTGTATCTCAAGATGGCCTTACTGAGAGGTCCAAACAGGTCCATTACTGCGACCAAGTTGAGTCCGAGGTATATGGGGCCGTTCCGGATTGTAGAGCGTGTTGGACCGGTAGCGTATCGGTTGGAGTTACCCGCGGCTATGCAAGCATTTCATAAGGTCTTCCATGTGTCGATGCTGAAGAAGTGTTTGCATAGGGGTGACGAGGTATTGGCTGAGATTCCGTCAGATCTCCAGCCCGATATGACCATTGAGGCGAGACCTTTGAGAGTTCTCGAGCGGAGGGTCAAGGAGCTTCGTCGGAAGAAGATTCCGATGATACGAGTTCTGTGGGACTGTGACGGGGTGCAGGAGGAAACTTGGGAGCAAGAGGCTAGGATGGAAGCGAGGTTCCGGAAGTGGTTCCAGAAGCAAGGTGCGGCTTGAGTTCCATCGAGAGGTTCCAGTTTGGGTTGTAGCTATATGCTTTGTGTGTTTCATTTTGTATTTTCGTTGTGTAGAACGATGTTACATTATGATGTATAATAAGATGAGTATTTGGGAGTCACGGTTTCGCATTACGTTTGGGGTAAAAAGCGTTACTGCAAGAGAGTAATAAGATGGATGTTCTTATTGCTGTTGTGAGCGTTGCGTGTTTTCAGTTAAGCTTGTTCGGAAAAATGAGTCAAGTGACGGGAGGTAGTTCAGTCGAGATGCTTATAGATGTGTGACTTATTGCTCGTTGCGAGGACTGGTTCCTCTGGTGCCGATAGCTCGCAGGACTGTGTGTCTTGAGAGTGTGATTGGCGATGTACCCAGGCTCGGAAGGTTTATAGCATAGAGTGATACGTGATACCATGGATTCGTAAGGAGTATATCCTAGACGTAGGATATATTGCCTAGAATTGAGTGGTATGGGGTATCGAGACTCTTGCAGGTTATATTACCGAGTGGAGTGGTATGGCAGATATCCAGAACTCGGAGATGCTGCGGTGTCTTGGGTGCTGTGGTATGGTTTTCTACCTTGCGAGGTATGGGGAATATCCTGCGGGATATGGCCGATGCTCTGAACTCGGAGATGCTGCGGTGTCTTGAGTGATGGGGTTTGGCTTGTGTTGAGCAATACGTACATATGATGCCGCGGTGTCATAAGCATAGGGACTGAGTGGGAAACCTCGGAGGTTGGTATTGTACCTCGTGTGAGTGTTGAGATGGCCGGGTTGGCCAAGGTTTATGTAATCGTTGCGACGATTAAGGTTCATTGGGAGATGAACGGTAACGAAGATTCGAGGTCGAATCTATGTTTGTGGGGGAGAGTTGTAACGCCCGCGTTCAGGAAAGAAATTGATTAATTCAATTTTTTTTTCATTCGAGTTTTGAACCTTAGACAAATCTCGGGAAATTGATTATTGGGGGAAATAATTAATTCGGGTTTGTTCCGGGGGTAGTATCGATCGATACCAGCCTTGTATCGATCGATACCAGTCCGGGGGTGTCATAAATCGATTTGGAAGTTGAGGGGTTTTTCTGAAGAAAGAAACTTCCTTATTGTCTTCTTCCTCTTCTCTTCTTACGGTGGAAAACCATTCTTTAAGGGAGAAAATCAGAGTTGGTCGTGAGAGAGAGAGAGAGAGAGAGAGAGAGAGAGAGAGGAAGGGAAAGAAAGAGCTTGGTGAAGCTTGGGTCTTGCGAGATCAAGAGAGTTGAGCTTGGAGAGAAGCTTGAAGAAGAGGTTGGAAGAGCTTGGTATTGGCGTGAGCTAAGGGGGAAGAGAGGGAGGTCTTCTTGAGCTTGAGAAAGGCATTCTAGAGCTAGATCCATCCTATCTAAGGTGAGTTGTGACCAAAGGTTAGCAATTAAGCTTGTGTGGAGCTTGTTGCTCTTTGTTGTTGAATTGCGATTCTTGAAAGCTTAAGGGAGGGTTGCTAAGCTTGTGGGGGGGGGGGGGGGGGGTGACCTGGGTCTCGGTCTTGTGGTGCTTGGTTACGCTCGGCGGCTGCGTGGNAAGCTATTACATGAAATGCCATTACAAAGAATAATTGAAATAGTAATGGATATAATAGCCTTTTAAAATTATTGATTAGAGTATGGAAAATATATATTTTGCATTAAAGAGGTTATTTATTATTTAATTTCTTAAAAAATCTTAATAGTTAATACTATAATTTTTAAAATAATAATCAATCCATATATAGAGGATACAAGAAAAAAATCTATTCAAAATCTTTCTATATTTTTCACTATAACTTATTATATTTTATTTGAATATATATCAAAACAAAAGTTGAAAAATATTTTACTAATTTTATAAAAAGTTAGACAAAAGAAAACTATTTTTTTTAAAGAGTTCGTAGACTTACCACAAAAACTTAAGTTATTTCACGGTGCATATTAGAGTTATGTTTTCAAGATTATAAGTTTTTGCGGGTTAGCCTGAATAACATTTTTGTTCACTGGAAAACGGGTTAAATTGAAAAATTATTAAAAATTGACATCTTTATCTATAATCATTAGTTACATATAAAAGAAATTTTCTTAAATTTCAAAAAAAATTCTTTAAAAAAAATTACTCCGCGCTATACTTAGCGCGGATTAAGTCCTAGTTGAGATACATTTGAGACACTCGTACTTTTTGTATTGGTTACAAATAGTCATGTTGATTACTAATAACCTCTTTAGTAACAACATGATTCAAACATATCAGATTTTAAAGCAAAATAATTTTATCACTTTACAAAAAAAAAATCATTTTTAAAGCTATTTGAAAATTTTAATTTTTTGATCTATTTTTCAATTCTGGCCTTTTACGTGCCCATTTAATCATAATGAATGCATGACATGCATCTTTCGTAAAGGTACAATTATTTTATTTATTTTTTCTGCGTCATGTTGTACAGTTTGGGGGCTAGTGATCTATAAGGTAATGATTTCACATGATATGTCAAATATATGAAGGAAATATCTCTGCCGTACGTAGTGAATTGTAGAAGGTAAAATGATTTATCCGACGTAAAACTTATTCACCGTTATAGATGAGAAGTGATATTTGAGGGATTAAGTTCAAGTGTAAACTGTGAAAATATGCAAAACGATCATCGGAACTTGGTTTCGTGAAAAGAATCAAAGAAAGAAGAAAAGAAAACAAGTAATCATATGAGAAGAACTTGTATTCGCGTATGTATTACATAACATTTACACCTCCCATTAATTTGTACAAATATTTATTGCCCCATTATGAAGCGGATCTGAATTTTGGAATGAATGCTCTTACAACCACTTACAGTAATCCCATATTTATTGTGCCAGTTTACCGACCTCGCTATTAAACATTATACCGACCTACGATATCACCAAAGATCTATATCGAAACCGACATACCCGCAATCATCTATTACCGACCTCGCTCGATCCTGCTATTACAGATCCGTAACTTTATTCTAATCGAAATTCTCCGAGCCTTCTTTCCTTAGACTTCACTCTTACGTTACTCGGTTGCCCTAACCGATACAACAATTTGATAGGAATATCGTAGATATCTCTATAATATTATTTAAGAAGACATATTTGAAAATGAACTTTCTTTTGTAAGCTATTACATGAAATGCCATTACAAAGAATAATTGAAATAGTAATGGATATAATAGCCTTTTAAAATTATTGATTAGAGTATGGAAAATATATATTTTGCATTAAAGAGGTTATTTATTATTTAATTTCTTAAAAAATCTTAATAGTTAATACTATAATTTTTAAAATAATAATCAATCCATATATAGAGGATACAAGAAAAAAATCTATTCAAAATCTTTCTATATTTTTCACTATAACTTATTATATTTTATTTGAATATATATCAAAACAAAAGTTGAAAAATATTTTACTAATTTTATAAAAAGTTAGACAAAAGAAAACTATTTTTTTTAAAGAGTTCGTAGACTTACCACAAAAACTTAAGTTATTTCACGGTGCATATTAGAGTTATGTTTTCAAGATTATAAGTTTTTGCGGGTTAGCCTGAATAACATTTTTGTTCACTGGAAAACGGGTTAAATTGAAAAATTATTAAAAATTGACATCTTTATCTATAATCATTAGTTACATATAAAAGAAATTTTCTTAAATTTCAAAAAAAATTCTTTAAAAAAAATTACTCTGCGCTATACTTAGCGCGGATTAAGTCCTAGTTGAGATACATTTGAGACACTCGTACTTTTTGTATTGGTTACAAATAGTCATGTTGATTACTAATAACCTCTTTAGTAACAACATGATTCAAACATATCAGATTTTAAAGCAAAATAATTTTATCACTTTACAAAAAAAAAATCATTTTTAAAGCTATTTGAAAATTTTAATTTTTTGATCTATTTTTCAATTCTGGCCTTTTACGTGCCCATTTAATCATAATGAATGCATGACATGCATCTTTCGTAAAGGTACAATTATTTTATTTATTTTTTCTGCGTCATGTTGTACAGTTTGGGGGCTAGTGATCTATAAGGTAATGATTTCACATGATATGTCAAATATATGAAGGAAATATCTCTGCCGTACGTAGTGAATTGTAGAAGGTAAAATGATTTATCCGACGTAAAACTTATTCACCGTTATAGATGAGAAGTGATATTTGAGGGATTAAGTTCAAGTGTAAACTGTGAAAATATGCAAAACGATCATCGGAACTTGGTTTCGTGAAAAGAATCAAAGAAAGAAGAAAAGAAAACAAGTAATCATATGAGAAGAACTTGTATTCGCGTATGTATTACATAACATTTACACCTCCCATTAATTTGTACAAATATTTATTGCCCCATTATGAAGCGGATCTGAATTTTGGAATGAATGCTCTTACAACCACTTACAGTAATCCCATATTTATTGTGCCAGTTTACCGACCTCGCTATTAAACATTATACCGACCTACGATATCACCAAAGATCTATATCGAAACCGACATACCCGCAATCATCTATTACCGACCTCGCTCGATCCTGCTATTACAGATCCGTAACTTTATTCTAATCGAAATTCTCCGAGCCTTCTTTCCTTAGACTTCACTCTTACGTTACTCGGTTGCCCTAACCGATACAACAATTTGATAGGAATATCGTAGATATCTCTATAATATTATTTAAGAAGACATATTTGAAAATGAACTTTCTTTTGTAAGCTATTACATGAAATGCCATTACAAAGAATAATTGAAATAGTAATGGATATAATAGCCTTTTAAAATTATTGATTAGAGTATGGAAAATATATATTTTGCATTAAAGAGGTTATTTATTATTTAATTTCTTAAAAAATCTTAATAGTTAATACTATAATTTTTAAAATAATAATCAATCCATATATAGAGGATACAAGAAAAAAATCTATTCAAAATCTTTCTATATTTTTCACTATAACTTATTATATTTTATTTGAATATATATCAAAACAAAAGTTGAAAAATATTTTACTAATTTTATAAAAAGTTAGACAAAAGAAAACTATTTTTTTTAAAGAGTTCGTAGACTTACCACAAAAACTTAAGTTATTTCACGGTGCATATTAGAGTTATGTTTTCAAGATTATAAGTTTTTGCGGGTTAGCCTGAATAACATTTTTGTTCACTGGAAAACGGGTTAAATTGAAAAATTATTAAAAATTGACATCTTTATCTATAATCATTAGTTACATATAAAAGAAATTTTCTTAAATTTCAAAAAAAATTCTTTAAAAAAAATTACTCTGCGCTATACTTAGCGCGGATTAAGTCCTAGTTGATATACATTTGAGACACTCGTACTTTTTGTATTGGTTACAAATAGTCATGTTGATTACTAATAACCTCTTTAGTAACAACATGATTCAAACATATCAGATTTTAAAGCAAAATAATTTTATCACTTTACAAAAAAAAAATCATTTTTAAAACTATTTGAAAATTTTAATTTTTTGATCTATTTTTCATTTCTGGCATTTGACGTGCCCATTTAATCATAATGAATACATGACATGCATCTTTCGTAAAGGTACAATTAATTTACTCTTTTTTACTGTGTCATGTTGTACAGTTTGGGGGCTAGTGATCTATAAGGTAATGATTTCACATGATATGTCAAATATATGAAGGAAATATCTCTGCCGTTGTGAATTCTAGAAGGTAAAATGATTTANTCATGTTATACAGTTTGGGGGCTAGTGATCTATAAGGTAATGATTTCACATGATATGTCAAATATATGAAGGAAATATCTCTGCCGTAGTGAATTCTAGAAGGTAAAATGATTTATCCGACGTAAAAATTATTCACCGTTATAGACGAGAAGTGATATTTGAGGGATGAAGTTCAAGTGTAAACTGTGAAATTATGCTAACCGATCATCAGAACTTGGTTTCATGAAAAGAATCAAAGAAAGATGAAAAGAAAACAAGTAATCATATGAGAAGAACTTGTATTCGTGTATGTATTACATAACATTTACACCTCCCATTAATTTGTACAAATATTTATTGCCCCATTATTAAGCGGGTCCGAATTTTGGAATGAATGCTCTGACAACCACTTACAGTAATCTCATATTTATTGCGCCAGTTTACCGAACTCGCTATTAAAAATTATACCGACCTACGATATCACCAAAGATCTATATCGAAACTGACATACCCGCTATCATCTATAACCGACCTCGCTCGATCCTGCTATTACAGATCCGTAACTTTATTCTAATCAAAATTCTCCGAGCCTTCTTTCCTTAGACTTCACTCTTACGTTACTCGGTTGCCCTAACCGATACAACAATTTGATAGAAATATCGTAGATATCTCTATAATATTATTTAAGAAGACATTTTTGAAAATGAACTTTCTTTGTAAGTTATTACATTAAATACCATTACAAATAACAAAGAATAATTGAAATAGTAAAGGATATAATAGTCTTTTAAAATTATTGATTAGAATATGGAAAGTATATATATTTTGCATTAAAGAGGTTATTTATTATTTAATTTCTTAAAATTTTTTAATAGTTAATACTATAATTTTTAAAATAATAATCAATCCATATATAGAGGATACAAGAAAAAAATCTATTCAAAATCTTTCTATATTTTTCACAATAATTTATTATATTTTATTTGAATATATATCAAAACAAAAGTTGAAAATATTTTACTAATTTTATAAAAAGTAGGACAAAAGAAAACTATTTTTTTAAAGAGTTCGTAGACTAACCACAAAAACTTAAGTTATTTCACGGTGCATATTAGAGTTATGTTTTCAAGATTATAAGTTTTTGCGGGTTAGCCTGAATAATATTTTTGTTCACTGGAAAACGAGTAAAATTAAAAAATTGTTACAAATTGACATATTTATCTATAATCATTAGTTACATATAAAAGCAATTTTCTTAAATTTCAAAATAATTTCTTTAAAAAAAATTACTCCCGCTATACTTAGCGCGGATTAAGTCCTAGTTGAGATAATCAAAGTGCTATCTAATCTAATCGTATGAAATAGAGCATTTTTGTTTTTAAAGTATGACATAGAACATTTTTCCCTCGGTTTATACAAAATCTACTACTAATCAAAAACCAAACCAAAAACCAACATAAGTCAGTCATTTAGGCCGATTCAATTGAGCGAATGATCCGATAAATGGGCTTTTTGGCGAAATATAAGTTTACCTCATAAGCGGGTCCATTCCGTTAAAGGAAGATATTAATCCGTGCAACCAAACAGCTCTACGATCCATCCATCTAGGGTTTTCTGCAAATTTCCACTGTTTTGTTTTTGTTGTTTTCTCTCATAAACACGGATCGATCGATCTTAATGGAATTCGATCTCGACGAACCGGATATATCGTTCACGAAGGGGTACTCACCGGAGGAGCGGAAAAAGTTCGAGGAGGCGGTAAGGCGATGGGAGGCCGAGGAAATGGGTCGGGTGAAGATGGAGGATTACAATGCGGAGGAGATGAACATCATCGCCAACGAGAAAATGCTTCGAAGGCGTAGAGAGAGGTTGATGAGGCATATCAGGGCAGCAGCGAAGAAGAAGAATTCCAAATCACAGGATTCGGAATCTTTCACCAGTGACTCAGACGAGGAAATGAAGATCGCCCAGGAGGAAGTGAAACGCCTCATGGAGAAAGCCATCCGGGAGAATATGACGACTTTGACGACGGCGAGAGACGAGGTCGGAGACGCCGCGAAGATAGAGGGGGAGGGTTCCAAGGCGGAGGAGAAAATGTTCCCAAGGCGTAGAGGGAGATTAATCAGATATTTAAGGCGGCAGAGGTCCAAATCACAGGATTCCGACTTCCAAATCGAATTCCATCATCTCCAGCTGCAGCCGGAGGAATCGTCGTTCATGAGTGACTCAGATGATTCTTCAACATAGCAATTGCATCTACATGCGATTTTCTGGACTCGAGTCTTGTAGCGATAGGATTCTGCAAATAATAGATTAAGAGTTAAGGTTCCAAGAACGATAAAGAAAGGGCATTTTGGAGGTGGTCAGTTTCTAATAAGACCAATTGGAAATCATTGGAGCCAAATGCCTCGATCCTCGGTAACATCTGCAATGAGTTTCAATTGTGTGACTTTATCCGTATCGTAATGATGAGGTTTTGGTGCCATATGGATTGCATAGCCAAAATGTGTATGCTTTGTGTATAAAAAACTAAGTACACAGTGACCTTATTATACTACAAAAATATTCAAATTAGGAATAAAAAAAGTTAGCAGAGTCTGTAGACCGTTAATACAACCACCTATCAGTTTGGTTTGCGAGATTCAAGCATGCCTATGAAAAAAACAACAGTATACGCTCAGTTTGGCTGTTTTTTCTTTCTTCTCTAATGTTGTATCACCGGAAATGGTGTCTATTTAAGTGTATAACAACTGGAACCTCGACAACTCGGCGACGTCGGCGTATTAATCTCTTTGCGGCTGACTGGCTGAACAAAAGAAAGAAAGAGGACTTACAACGAATGAAGTTTGTTAGATAATGATGAGAAGCTCAAATATGAGCATACACGAAAGCATGTGGTTCTACATGAGTGTATAGACGTTTTCACTTGCCAACAGAAGAGCTCAGGCATTAGTTTGTTTCCACAAAGATGAAAAATTAGAATAAGCAATTTTTTCAGATATATAGTGCAAGGTGGATGCAATGGGCGTTTGCCTAGTTTTTCTAACTGCCACCAAATCTAAGATTGACTAGACCATACTCTGCATTAGCTTCTCCAGGTTGTCTCTATACTTAGACCAATGATTTCATATGAATTGGTGTCAGGAAAAATGGCTATAAAACCCTAAGGAAAACAAATACACTCAGACTTAGAACATAAACCCAACAGCAAACAATCAACAAATAAGCACAGAGTAGAGATCATAAACATACAGCGCCAAGAATTTGTTGTGTTTGTAAGCGACCAGAAATTCGTGCGCCATGTTATTTGAAATAATTTACCAAGGATATTACGACATACTGTATCTCTTTATGGGCTGAAGTATACGTATTAGCGTTTGGGTTTTAATTTATCGTTGGGCTTTTGAATTGCTTTCTTATTGTAATCTGATGAAATCTGTGGTAGTAACTGATTTGTTGACGAGCAATTGCAGATGTGGGGTTTAATCTGTTTTTCAAATCGCAGTGTTTGTCTATTTATATTGAGTAGATTATATAGATTTTTCGTTTTTGCATTGGTTCTTGCTCTGATTTTACTGGTTAACTTCAATTTCTCCTGTGGAGTGTTCTGAGGAATTTTTGTAGATGTAAGTCATCTGGTTCTTTTTGGTATTTGGATTGCAATCAAAGTGATGCAAAGTCNACGGGCTGAAGTATACGTATTAGCGTTTGGGTTTTAATTTATCGTTGGGCTTTTGAATTGCTTTCTTATTGTAATCTGATGAAATCTGTGGTAGTAACTGATTTGTTGACGCGCAATTGCAGATGTGGGGTTTAATCTGTTTTTCAAATAGCAGTGTTTGTCTATTTATATTGAGTAGATTATATAGATTTTTCGTTTTTGCATTGGTTCTTGCTCTGATTTTACTGGTTAACTTCAATTTCTCCTGTGGAGTGTTCTGAGGAATTTTTGTAGATGTAAGTCATCTGGTTCTTTTTGGTATTTGGATTGCAATCAAAGTGATGCAAAGTCATATATCTCCCAATGACTTATTGTAGGCAGAAATTCAAACAGAGAGGCAGAGGATTCTACTTCTGGATACAACCAAAGCACCTGTTGAATCGATACGGACAGGGGGACGTTATGACTTCATAGTGCAACATGATGTGAAAGAGCTTGGAGCTCACACGTGGGTTTTACTGTTTACTTTCTTATGTATCTCTTTTGTCTTTCTTGTCATATAAATTGCTCCATGACCATGATTGTCATTCCTGTGTTAGGTTGGTGTGCTCTGCATTGTACAATGACGCTGATGGATTGGCGGACGTAAATATCTTCCTCAGTTTTTCAACATTTTCACATCTGTTTCTGATGACTTACAAATTGAGGAGGCCAATAAAGGTGTCACAAAGCTATGTTCCAAGAGTGTTTGGGTTCAAGTTATACAAGCCGTGAAGGAAAAAGCAAAAGGAAGAAGAATACTACTAAGAGATTTGTCTGTGTAATCTCAAATACAAATTTGTATCACGAAGGTGACAACTAGTTCTCTCCTCTCTCTCTTTATATATATGATTTTTGTGTTGGTGTGTCCTTTTAGGTTTTAGATACATTTAGCAGGCATATTAAAAAGTGTAATACTTACTACCATATTGTTCTCTTTTGTTTGCTTTTTTTTGCCCAGAGATGAACACAATTACTCAAAATTGCTTGTAGCAATTGTCCAGATTTGTGTGAACAATTCCTCCTGTTTTTGTGTCTTTTAGGCTTGTTCATTTGGGTAAAAGTCCGGTAATAGTGGATAAAAGTATTTACCATATCGAACATTACTATCTAAATGTAATGTTTAAAAAAATGGTTTTGAAAATGCAGAGAAAAGTATGTAAAATACTGGTGATTCGTTTATTTTAAATAACCATTCAAAAAGGAACATTCGCATAAGAAGTCGCTGCGACAAATGAGACAAGTTTGAAAAGAAGACTCAAGCAAAATGCTCATATTTATGTAACTAGTAATGTCACCTTGGTCCTCACTGAATGAATGAAACAAACTCTTCACGCTCTGTTTTAACATCCGTAACAAGTTTTACTCATAAGCGGGTCCATTCCGTTAAAGGAAGATATTAATCCGTGCAACCAAACAGCCCTATGATCCATCTAGGGTTTTCTGCAAATTTCCACTGTTTTGTTTTTGTTGTTTTCTCTCATAAACACGGATCGACTGAAGCAAAGCCCAATATATTCATCAAAACAGAGAAGCCCATCACTCAGTAATGATCGTCACCCTCAACAAAGGACAACGTACGGCAAAGCAACCTACTCAAAGCGAATCAGTAGGATGATGACACCTGGATGAGACATTTAGGTTTTTCATACTTGTATAAATCCAACATCTATGTAATCGCAAATGACAAGTTGAATGAAAACAAAAGAATATTCTTCTTCTTCACTATTCTCTTGAAGCACTGCTTCAACTTACAAAAATCATCCTCTTTCTCATTTTATTAGGGATAACCGAAGAAAAAACATGAAAGGAGCTCCTCCTTCTCCTCTTCCACTGCGATCAGAGCGGGTCACCGAGGCCCTCAGAATTTCTGTCCAACATCTCCAATGGAAGGCTCGCGGTTCCCAACATACCGACTCAAATCTATGATGGTTATCTTCTCTGTTTGGGAAACTACTTCACCCCTACGGAAACGGTGGAGTACTTACAAACATGTGTCACGTTGAATGTAAATCCTGATTTGTTCTACAATGGTTTCGAAAATTTCTTGAGTTTACTCGAACCGGCCGACGCCCGTACAAGCTATGTTACTGAGACAGAGATGGAACGTCAACGGGAGGCGAATCACAGTACATCAACTAGTGGAACTGGACTCAGGAAGTGATCAACGGGAGGCGAATCATGGTTTTATGTGTTTGCAAGTATTAGCTTACTTCTTTCTTGTGCCAACAACTGCTATCAACATCACATCAGTTGATACCAAGATGTATCCATCATTAGCATTCTGAGTATTGTTATTGATACCAAGGTGTAGGAAAGTGTGACGATTGATCAAAATTTCATGTTCAAATTTTGTGCACAATCTAATTTTTTTCCTTGTTTCTAGCCTTTCAAATGTCAGGGCCAACTCTGATTATAATACCTAATATAAAATGTATAATACTTTTGAATAAAACATATATAAAAACCAAATTGTGTGCCCCATATAAAATATTTTTCTAGATCCGCCACTGGGAATATTCCTTCCTTGTCCCAACCTTTAAAACACGTCAATGTCGCAGCCAATGGATGTGTTCTCAGGCGTTTGAACGCATGATGCAAAGTCTCATACCTGAAGACATCCGTTATTCTATGCATTTTTTCATTGGCAGGAGCTGAACGTGGAACATTGCAGTTACAAGGGTATACCAACTCTATATATGTTGCTTCTTGTATATCATGCTTCAAAACATACCCTAATGCATTTTTATGTCATAATCATAGCAGCTATGAACACGAAGATTCTCTAAACTGTCACCACTTTTGATATTTTTTCCATACTGTTGTTTATCAACGTTGTGGCAAAGGTATAACTGGCTCAATAGTTATTCAGAAATTACGTTTTGTAATTCGTTATTAAAAATTTCAAAATTAATTCATATTATCCATAAACAATCTTCTAAAAATAGTGGTCATAATAATTAAAGTGCTCTCTAATCGTGTGAAATAGAACTTTTTTTTTTTAAAGTATGAAATAGAACATTTTTCCCTCGGTTTATACAAAATCTACTATAATCATGGAACAAACCAAAAACCAACATAAGTCAGTCATTTAGGCCGATTCAATTGAGCGAATGATTCGATAAATGGGCTTTTTGGCGAAATATAAGTTTTACTCATAAGGAAGATATTAATCCGTGCAACCAAACAGCCCTACGATCCATCCATCCATCCATCCATCCATCCATCCATCTAGGGTTTTGTGCAAATTTTCCACTGTTTTTTGTTTTTGTTGTTTTCTCTCTCATAAACACGCATTGTACAATGACGTTGATGGATTGGCGGACGTAAATATCTTCCTCAGTTTTTCAACATTTTCACATCTGTTTCTGATGACTTACAAATTGAGGAGGCCAATAAAGGTGTCACAAAGCTATGTTCCAAGAGTGTTTGGGTTCAAGTTATACAACAAGCCGTGAAGGTAAGGAAGAAGAATACTACTAAGAGACTTGTCTGTGTAATCTCAAATACAAAATTGTATCACGAAGGTGACAACTAGTTCTCTCCTCTCTCTCTATTTTGTGTTGGTGTGTCCTTTTAGGTTTTAGATACATTTAGCAGGCATATTAAAAAGTGTAAGACTTACTACCTTATTGTTCTGTTTTGTTTGCTTTTTTTTTTTCCCAGAGATGAAAACAATTACTCAAAATTGCTTGTAGCAATTGTCCAGATTTGTGTGAACAATTCCTCCTGTTTTTGTGTCTTTTAGGCTTGTTCATTTGGGTAAAAGTCCGGTAATAGTGGATAAAAGTATTTACCATATCGAACATTACTATCTAAATGTAATGTTTAAAAAAATGGTTTTGAAAATGCGGAGAAAAGTATGTAAAATACTGGTGATTCGTTTATTTTAAATAACCATTCAAAAAGGAACATTCGCATAAGAAGTCGCTGCCACAAATGAGACAAGTTTGAAAAGAAGACTCAAGCAAAATGCTCATATTTATGTAACTAGTAATGTCACCTTGGTTCTCACTGAGAGTGGATTTGCGACGGCAAATTTGCAATTCCCAGTAAACCCACGTGTGAGGCTCCAAGCTCTTTCACATCATGTCCGTATCGATTCAACAGGTGCTTTGGTTATATCCAAAAGTAGAATCCTCGGCCTTTTTTTGTCTGAATTTTTGCCTACAAAAAGACCATGGTCCATGAGAGATATATATGACTTGGCATCACTTTTGAATTTTTTTTCCCATTAACAATCCAAGTTCCAAGAAGAATCAGATGTTAAAGGAAAAACACACTTTTATTAAAACCGTAACAATGAATCGCCGTTCATGAAACAACAATCCAATCTCATGCGCTAGAATCTTAGAAAGAAGAAACAGATTCAAGCTAACAATGAGTATCTTTCAAACCCAGAAACAAATCGAAGCAGAAAGGAAAAACAATTTAACTTTTTGTAAGAGGCTTTAGCTCATCATGCTGTTCAAATTTAGAACGTAATGGGATTCAGAAATATCATCAATAATACTATTTGTCTGCTCTCTTCTTTGTTCTTTCTCTCTTATTCTATCTTTCCTTTGGTTTCAGCATCCATGGTTTGTTACACATTAAAGTTAGCAACTGCACCCACTTAGTTTTCATAAAGACTATAAACAAATAGTGTTGCCAATTCCTAATTCAAGCTTGACCACACTTGATGAAATCTCATATATGAAAGGGTTTCAGTAATTTCTCAAATACCACCGCCGAACAAAGAAAAAAAGCATTCAATGGGATGAGGATCTGGTATCACCCATTCACAAGTATGTCCCTTTGAATGCTTTTTTTTAATGGGATGTGTCTGTCTTAAAGGGACATACTTTCATATCTGAGATTTTAATTAGCCAACAATTATAATCAACATTAGCATCTAAGAATTATAATCAACAATTCTTGAATATTTTATTTATATTTTTTTTGTTTGATGGTCAAATCGTTTAGGTAACTGAATCGTTCATGTATGGCTACTAATTATATGTGAGAATTTTGTAGAATATTTTATTTATAATTAATTTATTTGTTGATCACATTTTCCATATATATATTTTTTTAACATTTTGAGGTTCATTTATTTTGCTTAAATTTTCAGAATCGATTTTAATTAGCTTAACTAATACCATTAATGTTTTTGTGACAAATATTGAATAATTAGATACGTTATGAATTATACCCATAATTGATGTCATTAACTACTTTCCGAAAAATGAAATATTAAATTTAATATTTGTTATTTGAATGAAATCAATTTGTGGGGATGGGGGGAATTTATTCAAAGAA